>JAPYZK010000921.1:0-21252 GCA_030522785.1 Platygaster equestris | reverse complement strand
ATTGTATCATATATCTATACATATATTTAATGGCGACGTTCAATTGGGGTCATCCCCACCTATCCTATCAGCTATCCAGTGTATATTACAGATCAGTGTCAGAATTTCACAATTGAATGCCTATTTTGTTTTCGAAAGTAGAGGAATCGATAGTTACGTAAAAAAGACGACTAATAAAGAGACAGAAAATTCAAACGTTAAGGACTTATTTTCTAGCTGCCATACGCTGGTTCATCAAAATTCCTTGCTTGGAATTAAATTCATTGTCGTGCAAAAAGAAAGAAGAAATTCGAAATGAGCATGTCTCTTCAATCTATTTTTGTGAGCGTCAACGCTTTTTAGAGAACATTTTCGTTTCTGAAACAGCAATGAGAAAAATAACCGTGACTATCTCGTCATAATTGTTTTATCTTTCGTAATATCTCTAGTGCACTGCATGTCACTGCACTTTTTATAGACAGCCCATTCAGTATGTTACGTATTCTAAATATGTATTCTTCAAATTAATTTTTAGAGTTTCGAGGATTTTGAAGACTTCGATATTTATAAAAATTCTGAAAGTTCCGAAAGTTTTAACACTTTCTATGGAAATTTGGAAGAGGCTCGCAATTTCAAAAATGTCAAAAATTATGCGAGTGTTAAAGATATAGAATTATTGAGACAATTCGAAAAATCAACAAAAGTCTGTGTATATATCAAAATTTGGAAAATTCAGAGTTTTAGACGGTTTTCAAAGTTCATTTCTCTTAAAAATGTCGGTAAACTTTCAAAAATCGATAATTCCCAATAGCATACCATAATTTTACGAGTTTCAACTATTTAAGAACTTTCAAAAATTTGAAGAAATGGAAAAATTTTAGAAATTGACTGAATTTTGTATCAAAAATTCCGAAAATCTCGTGAATTTCATTACATTCAGAAAATTTGAAAATTCTCAAATTTTAGACGATTAAATTTTGAGATTTTCGGAGATTCGAAGAATTTCGAAAATTTTAATGATTTTTGTAAACTTCGAAAATCCTCAGAATTTTGGCAATTCCAAAAATGATTATACTAATTCGAGCATACTAGAAATGTTTAAAAATAAAAAAAATTATGAATATTGAAAGAAATGTGTGAATATGTTGATCGATTTGTAAAATTCGAATCCACGATTACGATTGCGAGCCATTGACCAGTCAGCGCACAGTCGTCGACGATTACGACCTTTGGTTGGAAAAATATAACTGTTTCTATTTGCTACGATTTGGAATCGTAGCCAATAGGATTGCACCATGGCAGCCGATTTGCTAGTACTTTGTTTATGTTGCTCTGTTGGTGGGGCAGTGGGGGCTGGAGCGAGAGGTTCGCAATCGTGTGGAGTCTGATTGAGAATCGAATCGTAATCGTAATCGTGAACGGTTCCAGAGTCGGTAGTGTGATGGGACCTTTAAAGGGTGCCAACTATTATTTTAATTCACACAGTTGACGGTATCCCTCTATTATGATACGAGGATATTTTGTATAAATACTCGTATTTATGACAACTGATCGTCGAGAGCCCGACCCGACACGGTTCACATTTTTCACTTTTCAGGTACCACTCAGAGTTTTCGGAAATCCAAAAAAAACTACAGCTTCTTTTGTCAATAGCAAAAGCGTGGGACCCAATTAAAAGGAAAAAAAAACGCGACTCAAAATTAATCCCAAACTGTCACTCATAACGTCAAAGCCCGTGCAGAGTGACTTTTTTAGTCGTCGTGCGAGACCCTAGGAGTTTCGGGAAAATTCGAAAAAAATACCAAAGACGTAAAATCGTTCAGACAATCGAATCGTCACGCAATTTCGAAAAAAAAAAATTGCCGAAACTTACTCAAAATCAATTGTGAAATATAGCACCGGCACACACGCTGCTCTTCTTATATTAATTACTCGCATTTTCATACATTTTCGCGGAAAAAAGCCTAATGAAAATTAACGTATTTTTTAGTCCTTCATTTATCACACAAGAACTTCTTAAATTCAAAATTTATTGTGACTAGGTCCGAAATCGCCGATAGGTGGATATTTTACCCGAGAGAAAGGAATCGAACTTCAGCCACATACTTGGAGCCAAAAACAACTGAAAAAATCGGTTTGATTTCGGGAGTTTTTTGTTCCTTATACATTAATCTTCATTTCCGTTCGAATGGTAAAAAAGTGTAAAACCATGGAAATTGATTATTCTTTCTCTTCTTCTTCCCCTCACTGTCAATAATTTCATTGCACTGGTGTTAACAATCCAAACTTGACGAGTTACAACAGACCATTCCCGGATTAAGCTTCCGTTTGTATTTGCTCCATCGATCGGCTTTTAAGTAACGGGGAAATTTAAACGCTCCTTGGGTTAAACCAACGTTTTTGTTAGCAAATTTTCTGGGGAGAGCTGCGAGTATCGATTGCGAAATCAAGTTTACAATCAGCAAACGCTTTTGGTACAACAGCTTCAACGCCCAAGGAAAGTTGATTAATTTAAGTGAACAACGACGTGCATCGTGGAGTGAAAAATATCTTGACATTTAGTGGAAATATGCGTTCGTATGAGATGGTAGAATATTTGTCATGGGGTAAAATCGTTGGCAAATAAGTATTCTGTAGTGCTTTAGGAAGTATCATAAAATTTGGTTACGATTGCGTTTAGAATTGCACATTCGGATTTTAGGTCAACAAGGTTTTCGAAATGTTAAATGGTGATTCCGGGAAAGTAGTTGAGGGAAATTGAATTTTTTGATAAGTTTGTGGAGTATGTATTTGGATTTTTTTTTGATACTGATTTGATTTGGATACTGTATTTCATGAATTTTATTGAACACTAAACTTAATTTTTTTTAAATTGTTACCAAATTGATGAGTTAGAGTCATCAATACGAAAACAAGTTTGTAAATTAATTAGATCTCGAAATATTTTGATTTTCGAACTTGTTTAGAGAATTGTGAAAAAATTGAAATGCATCGAAATAAAAATAAATTGTAAAGTTTTTTTTCTGTTTTGAATCATTAAAATCATTAATTCGATCTCAGTTCTGTAGTTTCTAGGATTTCTTTGATTTTGTACTTTTAAAATGTTTCGTCATTCCTTAGTTTCAATACCTTTTCGTATAATTGGGAATTTCCGAAATTTTGCGTTATTTTGAAGTTTCTTAATTTTTCTTGATTCCAAAGTTTTGAAATTTTTCTCAATTTTCGAAGTTTGATGATTTTCATTACTTTTGGAGTATCAATTATTTTTGAACATTAAGGTTTCTGAATTTTTATTTATTTACAAGTATAATGTCTCTCGATTCCGAAGTTCCTAGATTTTTCCTGATTTTGGAGATTTAGTCCCTTCATTTCGAAGTTTCTACATTTTTCTTGATTTTATAGTTTTAAAATGTTTCTCGTTCGAAAAGTTTCAGAATGTTCCTCAAATTTTCAGTTTCGATATATTTTTATGAAATTGGGATTTCCCAAAGTATTGCTTCATTTTGAAGTTTCTGAATTTTTTCTTGATTTCGGAATGTTAAAATGTCCCACAGTTATAGAAATCCATGATTTTGATAAATTTTTGAGTTTAAAATTTTTTTCAAACCACAGATTTAGATAATTCGTCTTGATTCGTAAGTTTCATAACGATTTTTGAAATTTATAAACATTAAAATTATTCCGAAGTTTCTAAACTTTCCCTGATTTTAAATGTTTATTCATTCCGAAGTTTCTAACTTTTTTTCGATACTGTAGTTAAACATTTTTTCTCATTCGTGAAATTTCTCAATGTTGCTCAATTCTTCAGTTTCAATAGGGGAAGACGCCTTTCGTTGGGACGGTCCTTGGATGAGACAGAGGGAAAAAAGATAGTGAAAAAAGGATGAAAAATATTAAAAAATTATGTAAGATTCCTTTTATCATGAGGCATGAATGGCTAGAGTAAAAATGAATTTCCTGCAATTTACTCCAAGGTATGGATATAAGTCACTTTTCGCCATCAAAAGTAAAATTTAATGGCTCGTTCCCAGTGAATTTTTATAGTTTTAGACAAATATTTGTGCAAAATTAAAAATACCAACTTGTAGACAACTCGATTCTTCAAAAAATCTTCTTTTCTCAAATTTTGTCAACTCTCATGTTGAATATGTGTAAACAATCATTTTCCATGCGCACGCAAAATTCCATGGTTGAGACGGATTTATTTCCTTGATCGGATGCGCGTTTTATTCTGTTATTGTGTATCAGTTCCAGTTTTCAGCGTTTACATCCTGTGAAAAAAAGAACCGATGTAGAGAAAATCTATTTTGTTTATGTTGCTGCTGTTGTTTACCTCAAAAACACCGAGATAAGTTGTTAAATTTTTTATAGAATCATCGTTCATAAAAAATGTCGCATACATTTACAAAACTTGTCCGATGATATTTCATCGTACAATTTTTTAACCTGTAGGACGTGTTATTATGATTTTAATATTTTTCAACAACAATCAAGGATCAATTATTGTTTATTGTACAATACAATGTAATTACTGTTTATAAAAAAGTGTTTCAGATGTTTTGACTTTATTCGGATTTGTCGTTAATTTTGATATCGTTCGAAAATTGTGTGAACTGTCAACCTAAATGTAAATATAGAAAAAATGGTAATTTCTGAAGTTTGAAGATTTCAAAATTAATATTTGACAGTTTCTTAATTAATTAATTTATTTATAAATATTTAATTCGATACATGTGTAAAACTGTTGTCAGTAATTTCGTTTGTCGATGAATGATTGACCAAAAGTTGGTGAAAAATTGACTAATAATTTTTTATTGAACTAAACTTTTTTCCTCTCCCTCGTAAGTAGCAGTGAGAGAGAATGAGATAGAATGGTTCTCAGTTCTCTCCCGTTTCTCTCTTTTCCGTTTTTGGACTAAAATTAATCGTTTTTCGACTTAAAAAATATTGGCAAATTATTTTATCAACTGTCATAAGTCATGATCAGTCGTCAAAATATGCTCATTTTGTGATCAATTAAATATTCATGACGTACAATAATTATAAATAATTGAATTTATTGCGAAATTAACATGTTTAAATAATCAAATATAATATATGATGGTCATTAAAATATTATTTCATCATTTTCGTAGTCGAAAAATGAGTTATTAGGGTCAAAAAACGAAAAAGAGAGAATGAGTAGGAAATGGGAGAGAAGAACCATTCGATCTCATTCTCTCTCACCGCGACTTACAAGGGCTACATATTCGCTGAAGTTTTCAGCTTCTTAAAACTATACTTCACCAGTTTATTTAAATTAATAGTGAATGAATTAATATTGAGATAAAGTGTCTCAACCAAGGAACTGTTTGTCCCAACCAAGGACCGCGTGCCCTTGGTTGGGACGTTTACATAGTTTTACAGACATCATTGTGTAATCAACAATTAAGTTAAATGTTGGATCAAATCTATTTCTAAGTGTTGGTGAGGCATCAAACTTCATGTGCAAGTAAAAAAAGGTATAAATATTATTGAATTTGTTATTCACATTGACGAAAAACTAAAAGCGTCCCAACCATGGGCATCCTTCCCCACGTTTTTATTAAGTTGGGAGAACTTTTCCAAAGTTTCGCTTAATTCCGAAGTTTCTCAGTTTTCCTTGATTTCGAAGTTTCAAAATAATCATGAAATTAAAAAGTCCATGATTTCCCTTAATTTAGGGCTTTTCAATTTTTTCCAATCTCTAAAGTGTCTAAATTTTTCTTAATTATGTAGTTGAAAAAATTTTCTCATTTGTAAAGTTTCTGAATTGCTTTTAATTTTGGATGTTTCAATACATTTTATTATTGTTGGGAGTTTTCAAAATTTTCTGTAATATTCAATATATTGAATTAAGTAAATTTGCCTACAGATCATTCCGAAGTTTTAAAATGTCTTTTAATTCAAAGGTCTATAATTTTCCTCAATTTTGAATTTCTCAAATTTTTTCAGAACTTCAAAGTTTCTAAATTCGTCTTGATTCACAAGGCTCTCAATTCCGAAATTTCTAAATTTTTTCTAATTTCAAAGTATCACAATTTTCCTTCATTTTGAAATTTCTAAACTTTCCTTGATTTAATGTTTGAAAAATTTTTCTTATTTGCAAATATCCCAAATTAGACACAATTTTTTATTTTCGTGATTTTAATCAATTTAGGAGTGTCCAAATATTGCTTCATTATCAAATTTCTAAATTTCCCTTCGTCTCAAAGTTTCAATATATTTTCAAATTTTTTTTCAGGCTGTCAATTCGTAAGTAAAGCCAATCATCAAAAAAATCCGGCAAAATTCGATTTCATACCCTCCAATATTCAAAAATCGTCTAATATCTATATTTCATCTTCAGACTCACGTAAATCCTAAATAAATTTCCGAAAATCGTCCCAAATCCCAAATTAGAGAGAGAAAGTATCGAACAATTAAAAAAAACCCCTCAAACTTCTCCATTTCTCTGACGAACAAAGAGAAATATACGAAATCGAAAAACAGGGCATACACGAAGTTTTCCTGTGCATGAAATAAAACTTGTCAAACTTCGGTCACGTGTCGGCGGATGATCCCTCGGGGGGTTGTCGGGTTAGCCTCATGATAGGCGAGTTGGAAAGCGACTGATGGAAAATGCTGGAAAAGCGGGAGCCACGCGGAGAGGGTGCTCAGGGCGGCGGGTATCGCGCAACCGCCGAGGGTATCGCGGGCTCGCACCCGGCACAGCACTGGAGAACCGGACAGAGCTAGCTCGACCGTACCCCGGGTCTCTCGGCCGCGTTGCAACCAAAACCGAAAGTCACTCGCGATTACCTCAAAATTCTTTTCGATCAAATTAAACTTACCAACATTAAGACACCTCCATTTTCCTGCAGCATTTTCCTCAAAGCGCCGTCCTTATTTTTTCAGGAACTGGATATTTGGAAAGCGGGGAAATATTTTTGTGCGATTTTCCCGTTTTTCGCGGCCCCGCGTTGTTTACGCTTGCTACTACGTATACCTGTTGAGAATACGACTGGCCACACCGAGTCATTACGCTTTGCGCCGTGCAGGTGAGTTCGCCAACTTTTGCGTATTTTGAAATCGATACAGGATGTGCAGGTTGCAGGGGAGGAATGGGGATTTGAACTTGGGGTTGTTGGTTTTTTTTGGGTGAAGGGTGGTTGAATGGTGGAGAGTTATGGTTGTGGGGAAAATTGATGAGAAATAAGGAAATTGCGTTTTTTATAGGGGGAGGGAGGGTGGAAATTAGTTTATTTTATTTATTATTATTATATTATTATTTTATGGTGTTTACTAAATGAGGTGATGTGAAAATGGATTTTTTGCCATTTTTAGAATCATTATACTGAGAAAGTGGATGAAAGGTATTAATTTTTTTTTTGCAAGTTTGAAAGTGCTTGCATTTTTTATTATTATTAATTTGTTATAATATGAATCGCAATGATTAAGTGACTGATAGAAAATTCATAAATGACGAGAATAATTTTTGTTTCTTCATAATTACGTAATTTTTTGAGTAATTGGTATGATTTAATTTAAGCTCTTCAAACGCGAGGAAAAATCAACTTCAACTTGACGTGAAAGTACATAAAATAACAATTTTGAAAGTTGCTAAAATTGTGGAATTGCGAAATATGTCTAAATAATATGAATACACATTCTTTGATCACTCTCAAAAACTTTTGAATATTTTCCGAAAATTTGCGAAATTTATGGAACTTCTGATGATTCTTAAAAAATTTTGGAATTTGTTTATAAATTAAGAAAAAATTTCCATCAATAAAAAATTTTGTAACTTGAAGATTTTTAAACTCCTGAGAATCTTTTCAAGTTCTAAAATATTTTTGGAATTGTTTTCCAAAATTAAGACACATTTTTGACACAAAAAATTATTCTCACATTCATTTATTGTTTCTTGTGGTAATAACAAAATGACTGAAAATTTATGAATGATGAAAATAAATTTTTCTCTTCATAACTACGTAATTTTTTGAGTTATTGATATAATTGAATTCAAACTCTTTAAACGTAAGGAAAAATAAACTCAAATTTGATATGGAAGTAAAATGAGAAATTTTAGAGTTTCTAAAATTTTTGACTCACAAAAACGGTTGAAAGAATATAACTACACACTTGATCACTCTAAAAAACTTTTGAATATTCTCCGAAAATCTGCGAAATTTACGGAACTTCTCCTAACTCTTGTGAATTTCGGAAAATGTGTTCAAATTTTTGAAACAAATTTTTGAAAAAATATATTTATATGTAACTCGAAGATTTTTAAACTCCTGAGAATTCTTTTGAGTTCTAAAAGTTTTTCGGTTTTTTTTTTTTTTTTCGAAATTTGGACACATTTCTGACAGAAGATTGTCCTTATATTCAATTTTATTGTATCTTGTAATAATCAGTGCTTTTTTAAGAATTCGAAAAATTTGCGGAGAATTTTGAAAATTCGTGATTTTTTGGAATGTTGGTGGCTTTCGGAACATTTTTGGATAATTATCAAAAACTTACGAAAAGTTTTGAAAATCCCTCAAAACTCGTTATTATTTCGAGGGATTGTCATATGTTTTGGAGACTTTATTTGGGAGATTTTATTGAGTTTTAAAATTTTCGAGAATTTCCCGTAGAGAAAAATTTGAAAAATGAACCATGTGTTTTTCTGATTGCCTAGATTACTAAAATATTAAAAGATTTTTGCAAATTTTTGGGAGTAGACAAAAAAATGTTCTTATCATCAAATTTCGTAAAACTTCCTGACGAAACGTAATAGGTGCAAAATATTCCGAAAAAATTTCCAAAATACTCGTACTCAAGCATTATTTTCCACTTTCGACAATTGTTCAAAATTTTTTAAACCATAAAAATATTTGAAAATACAAAATCTTCCGTCAGAAACACGAATCACTATTTTCTAATTGCTCCCATAAATTGTCAACGATTTTACTAAAACGTGAAAAATTTCCGGAAAATAGATTTTCGAAAATTTTTCGACCAGAGCGTATCAATATAAAAATATTGTCAGTTCTCCAGAATACTTATATTCAAAAAATTTTCGCAAGTATTAACAATTTGTCGAAATCTCTTGAAACCCGAAAATAGCTAAAAATACAAAATGGTTCGTCTGAAGCACATAATATGTGCGTAATATTATTACGATTTTCCAGTAGTTCAAAATTCTTCAAAAATTCTTCAAAATTGCCCGAAATCAAGGTTCACAAAATTCTACCAGCAACTCAGAATTTATGCCTCTTGAATTTATTATACTCCAAAGAATAAAACTTGCGAGACATTCTTTCCAAAACTGATACACATATGTCTAACCGGGAAAAGACCGTTGTCACGTAGACTTTTTCCCGACTAGGTCGACATCGTATCTCGGTCGGTGCCGATAAACTTTTCCGCAAGTCGACATGCATAAATATAGGTCGACTGGTTTTACTCTGAAACACGTAAAATTCGAGAACCCGCAAATCCGCGACAACGAACAATGCGTCGCGTAATAAAGGCGGACCCCGCTTGAACAACGTACTCAATTTTCAGAAATTCATGGAGTAGTTTCGGATATTTTCGAAAATAATTCTCAATTTGTCTAGTGTCTTCAAATCGGAAGTCTCAAAATGCCTGGAACAATCAGAAATTCCTTTAGAAATTCCTGAACCACGATAAAATATGACGAAGTGTCCAATTTTTCCTTCAAGTACAAATAAATCAATTATTTTTCCGGAGTACGCGTTGCAATATATCAAGCCAAGAAAAAAAATCCAGCACCGAAGCGCGGACACGGAATTGAGCAAGGATATGAATGGAAATGATGAATTTTCGAGCGCTTCTATTGTGCTCGAAGTCATAATCTTATCGCGTCTGACTAGACCCCGATCTCGTCCACTGCTTGATTCAAATATGTCAAGAATACGAAAGGGGAGGCCTTTTTCGCCCCCGTGTGGGTGCGCGTCCGTGTATGAATAACAAATCAAGCCCCGTCAGTCGATAAGGCGCGATATACGTCACGGGGAAAATCCAATGACTGCGATTTCCCGAAACTCCGATAAAAAGAACAAAAAGCGCAATTGAGTCGAAAAAGCGGGCGCTAACAAAGTATCGAGTTTTCATTAAAACTCGGCAGTTTCGTTATTAAAGACCGAAGCCGCTCATTAATGACGCGATTCTTCGGACACGAGGCAAATTAAGCTCTTGTCCGAGCTTTCGGGGCCGAAGTTGCGTTTGAAAAAATGTACTGGTTCTTTAAGTGTACGGGCACTTTATTCGGAAAGTTGAAAGCTTTGAAGTTGTGAGGTTCTTGTGAATATTAATAATAATAATAATTAATATTATAATATTAATTATTTGGAAGTTCTTGAATTGGGATAGGTGAATTCGGAGATGGGAAAATTTTTGGATTTGATTCGGAAATTTTATTGGTCGATTCAAATTTTGGAAAATGTGAATAACATAGGAAAATTTGCGAATTTGTAAATTTGATAATTGAAATTCAAGAAGTTCAGGATTCTGAAATTCGAAAGGTTGAAAATTGTGAGATTTCAATAATTATTCGCGAGTTTATTACTTCGACGTTCTAAAATTGCAATATTAGGTTAATCGAACCAGGAATTGTTTTTTTCAAAAGTTGCAAACTTTGAATTGAATTGAAAAATCTGAAAGCTCATGAACGTGGGATTCCATATATGTTAAAAATTCCCTAAATTTAGAAACTTAAAAGTTGTGAGCTTTCGTGCAATTCGAAAAATGGAAAGATTCTGAAATTTGGAAGTTCGAAAATATTGAGATTTTAATGGACATTTGCAAGTCACCCCTCCTACTTGTTTTTTCGAAATATTTAGTCTGAATATCATTTTAAATTACAAAATCTTGTGGAAAATTCAATTGTTTCCGAATCTCGAAGGATTTTTAAACATTCTTAGGAATTCCAAAAAACTCTATAAACTTGATAAGAAATTGACGGGAACTCTTGAAAATGAAGAACCAAAACCGTAAAGATGCTTTCCGAATTCCCCCAAATTCATAAAAGATTATATAATTTCAATTTTGCGCGGAAATAACGAGTTCCGTGCAAAAATAACGGTATTGAAAGCGACGTTAATAAGGCATTGAGTTTTTTGTCTCATTCATGCACACGACGAGGTAATTTTCGTTCAGTAATAATAAGTTTTCATCTCGAGTTAAAGTTGAGCGTCCCATTCATCCCGGCCACACAATAATTATCGAATTCACAATTTTCGCGCGAGTTGACAACCACTCTAGTACTTCTAATGAGGTGACACTTATTGTGTTAGGGAAAGTGCGCTACCGTAAACTGCGTCTTTTTCATCAATGATAGGAATAAAACCGTCGATTAAATATCGCTTGCTTTTCGAGACTTTGAAGAAAGTTTACTGTCGTTTCCATTGTCGATCCGGAAAAGCGTGATAAGTTTTATTGATGGCAGTTTTTATATAAGAAAAGAAAAAGACTTGATGATTTTTTTTTTTTTTCGAAAAACGTGAGGTTTGGATATAATTTTTTAGAAAAATGGTGTTTGGTCAGAAAAATAGAAATTTTTATCACGAATGGTAGTAAAGTTGACAATAAAAATTCGGATTTTGAACTGGAATTTTGGAAAAATGATCGAACATTTATTGTATTTTTGGTGAATTTGGCATTATTAAGAAATATCATCAATTATATAAATTGTATTCGTTTGAGATTCGTTAAAATTCTTTCAATTTTGCAACTTTCCAGTTAGTTCCGAGATTTATGTAAAACTTATGAAAATTTGGATACATTACCTAAATTTTCTGCCGATTTTGAAAGTTTTTGATAACCTGGAAAATTTTCATCAGTTTAAATAGTCTGAAATTCCTGGAGAACGTCGAAAATCTATAGACTTGTTATATTTTTCAATTTCAATTTTCAACTAAAACGTTTAGTTTTAGACACTTGGATTCAAAATTTCGAAATTTCATAGACTACTCAACTAATGTTGAGACGATCAAAAATTTTATTGAAATATTTCGAGAATGTCCATGAATTCTTCGAAAATCCGAAAATTGATACTCCATTTTCCATTGCATGAGTGGGAAAACTTTTGATTGTAAAAGTTATCAGCTCGAGTGAGTAGTGATATGAGAAAGATTTTGGATCCCGAACTTGGACAGTCAATCACTGGAACGCATAAGGAACAGAAATCCCCAAAATGACGTTTATGAAAGTTTATCGCTCCGGATAATGGACTAGCATAAATTTTAATGGAATCTTCGAAAATCCGCATTACTCCAGTATATATCATCCCCATGAGTTTCACCCGGAAAATTTTACCCAACACCAATTTATCAAAACTGCCAGAAATGATGAGTATAGAAAAGTTGAACCTTCTAATCGATGACAAGTTTGTTCCTAGTTGAAAAATATTAAAGTGATACGTCATTTGGATTGAAAAACGTGAAAATTTTGCTGTTTAAAGTTCAAAAGTTCAGGGACCAAAATTCGATAATTTAATTTTTCCGTCATTTAAGCAATTTAAAGTCCGAATTCGAAAATAAAAATTTGAAGATCATTTCGATACGAAAATTCGGGAATTCAAAAAATTAAAAAAAAGACTGAAGTTGACTCAATATTGACTAAAAACTGACTTAAATTTGATTAAAATAAACTTAAAATAGATTTAAAATTGACTTGAAACTAAACTTGATCGAAATCTCAGATTTTGGGTTAAAAAATTTGAACTTTAACTTTAACTTTAACTTTAACTTTAACTTTAACTTTAAAAATGGAGAATCTGATAAGATCTTTAGAAGGACATACATTGGGAAATTTGTCAAGATATTGGACATAAATTTAAAAATCAAGTTACTTGACAAGTCAACTTGATTCTTCTTGAATTTTCGAGCAAAATATATTGACAAGTTGTACAGTGGGAAATTTTCGTGAGGTTGAAAAAAAGAGCGCGACTCCTTGGATTGACGGTGGCGCGTTGTATGCGCGCATCCGCATGGAAATCAGGCGACCCTTCGCGAACTAGAAGTGGAAACGATTTTCCGCCGGGTGCAGCTTTGCTGACAATCGTGCCTGCAATTTGAACGACCTCGCAATTTATGGTGACCTTTCATGGGAAACCGCGGAAAATTGCCTGGTTTTTCGAAAGTCATATCTGAAATGGAACGTGCCTTCCATACGCGGCGCAATCAATATGGATGATATTGAAAGAGAATGACGTGACGTGTGAAAATCCGGTTTTGTATACATTGTTGGTAAAAATTGAATTTTTTCCCTAGCTGAAAGTTATTACATTGGATGAAACCTTACAAGTTACACAAAAAAACTTATAAGGTTCTCCATTTTTTATAAGGGATAAGTTTTCTGGAGTTCTAGGGCGACCTTGGATTTAGGGCAACTTATAAGGTTTTCCAGAAAAAAATTATACTGTCGTAAATATTATAATGTTCAGAGTAATAGAGGTAAATTTTAAATTGCAGATAAATCGAAAGTCTCTTAGACTAAATGGATAAAAATATTTTGAATCCCAACAAAAAATGATTTTAGTTTGTGGAAACTCGTCAAATTTTCCGGAATTTTGATGAATTGATAGCAATTCTGAAATTGAAAATGAAAATGAACATTTTTGGAATTTTGTGAAATAACCGGTTATTCTACATTTTTCCACTCGTCGCTACAGTAGGTTCTATTTTCGTACATTTCATGATCGAACACGAAAATCCCTCCAGCCAAACTAAGTTTCACCCGCAATCTTGGAGATGTCGATTTTTCTGTCGAAAATTTCAACCCCCTTTTTTAACCCCGATCCAAGAATAACGAGCCTCCGGATGGTTTTCCCTGAAACCAATTTCGTAAAAACGCGTCCCTTCGATAAGGCCTTATTTGAATAATAATTCGATTAATATGACTATAAATTTCGTCGATGTTTACGCACGGTAGTAGATATGAATTTGTTATCTACGAGTTGGGGTGATAGTTACGAGAAAACTTACACTCCAGACTCAAGTTTCATTCGTTGTTATCAATAAAGATGAATTTCGAATTATGTTTCCAAATTTTTTGAATTTTTTAAATTTGATCGAAGTATTTTTTTTTTTCAATGAAAATGAAATACGAAATGGGGTAGTTTTTCGTCGTATTTTCAAATTTCCGAATTCAATCCAGTTTGAGGTTCGAAATTTTACCATTTTTGAATAGTAATGAATAATTTTACTGAACAAAATAGTTATTTTTCAAAATCTGACTATAAAATTCGTCGAAATTCAAGTATTAAAACAGTCAAAAATTTAATCATTCCAAAATACGATTTTAATATTTCTGCAGTTTAACTTCAAATTTCTTAGTCGACGAATCACACAATTCGTTTGAATTTATTCACATTTTTCCGTAAAAGCATGAAAAATTCCCACGCCGTCCATAATTCGTGTCCTGTCGAAAAAAATCGTCAATTTTCTCAAATTTCCTGGCAGCCCTGTTTACACTCCATAAACTAGGATGAAAAACGCGAAATCGATTTCGTGCGTATTACAAGCATGACACACATTCCGCTCCGTGATATTTTATTCTTGTTTGCTCCCCGTCTAATTCCTCGGCAACGCACACAAAAAAAAGTCTCGTAACGAGCGGTATCTGATGGAGCAATGAGTCCGTTGCTACCGGGCGCTCTTCAAATAACTTTTTCAAGTACGTGACCAATTTGGCAATCACCCTCGAGCAGTCACTGCTCAAGTTATGAACAATTTTCGACAGGAGGAAAAAGAGGCGTGCTCATGCACGTTTTGAGGGAGGACAGCGGAGAGAAATATATTTATCCACGAATGGAAATTAGAATTTAATTTTCTTGGAATGAATTTTTCATACCTGACAAAAATGTTCTTTTAGATTTAACAGAAACACTGTTCATAACAGCTTTTTGTACATTTTCATGCAGTTATGTACTAATAAACAGTTACCAATGTAATAGTAGAAATATATGACTGAAAAATGGTTAATATATACGATTTTTTCGAAAAAGTCAAAATTCAAAAAATGTAAAAGTCCTTACTATTCCGAATAATAAGATTTCGACTGATAAACCCTGAGAAATGGAATCACATCACTCATCAAAGCTTGATCTGATGAAAACCTAGCTTTTTCCGACTCTAAAATTCACTAATTTATTCAAAACAAATCGCTTTCCTCATTAACTTTTTCACCCCCTTTTAAATCACATCCCCCTCACTCATCCATCGGGTAATTTTCGACTAAAAGCTTCCCAAAGTGCCCTAAAGCCCTTTCGATTATTTCCCGTCCGCTCGGATGACGACCGTGACTTTGTCATTTCGCTCGTTGCCGGAAATAACACCGCCAATGAGTTATTTCCTTCCCTAGGTTTAAAAGCTCGCCTTTTTTCGGTGCTCTCTTTTACGAGGGGCGCGAAGCGGAGCAATAATAAAAAAATGAAGGGCGCCGAATTATTCCCCGCTGTAACGCTGGTGATCTCGCCCCGGAGCTTTTCCGGGGGTGATAAATGAGCCCCCGACTAGTTTTGATAGCTATGATTTATCCCTTGGACTGAAGAGAGGGGAGAGGGAGTTGCATCGGAAATTTTCTGGGTTACGTGACTGTTGCGTTTTTTATAATTGGACGAATAATGGATTTGAGACCGAGTTTAATTCACGATTTTGAGAGGATTTGGAATAATTTTGGAGACTTTATTTTTTTGGGCATTTTTCGAGGATTTTTGGACAGTGGGCAAATTTTGGAATCTTATGAGGATTTTCATGGATTTGGGATAGTTTGCAAGTTTTTTGGGGATTTTTATTAAGGCGCTAGTTGTGAAATCTGCTATTTTCCGATGCTTTGGAGAAGTGCCTGTTTTTTCGACAGCTGAAGTATGGACATTCAAATCTTGATAAGCAACGCGAGGGTCAGTTTTTGACCTATTTAAATACGAAAATGGCCCTTATCATGTTCTGAGTTTCCATGCTCCAGTTGACATTTTTTGAATATAAATAACTTCAACTGGAATTTAGATACTTTTCTATATCCGATTCGAAATTTCCAGGATGTCATGCGAAATTCCGGATTCGTAAATGAAGTTTCCCTAATTTCCTGACTCATTAATGTTCCCATTCAAATTGGTTTGAGTCCAGTTGAATGATGGGCACTGAATATGATCGATGATTTTTGATGCAAATATCTCGGAATCATGCAAATTTATCACGAATTTTCGGTGTCGGTGATCAAGCATATTGAATTTCTGTAGCCCGTAACTCAATACAATGTTGTTAGCCTGACATAATTCGCCTCCAATTTTCAATTAGCCGATTCATGAATGTTATGCAATTACTCGTTGACATTTATTTATCAATAAATGCGAGCGTTTCGCAACGTTCAATTTCAGAAGCATTGGATTTTGAGTAACCATTTTTCCGATGCAGATACGAATTGCTGCGATTCGATGAATTTTAATTTTTCCCAACTCCACTTGCATCAAAAAACATTCAAGTCAAATTCAATTGATCTATAGTGAATTTTCGGCTACTTATTCCAATCATTAAAATTTCACTATTGGATTAGTGAAATTCAACTAATTATTTTGTCAGAATTCTACTGTAAATCAGTGAAATCTACCTAACTGAGTACTAATGTGAAAATTTGAGATTCATTATTCGATTTTTGAACTTTTGGCAAGTGAAAATCTTCATCACATTCTTCACAAATTTCTATAGAAATTATGATACACTCCCTAAATTGCGTAGTACATTCCCGACAACCAGAGAGATCTGTGCTTTTATTATTCGTTCCAAGAGAGAAAGGATTTTAGCGATGTACCAACAGTTCGCTGGAAAAAGTATAAACGCAACAGCTGTAACGTCGTTCAAAGTAATGCGTTGCTTTCCGAGTCTGCTTGCACTCATCACCAATGCAACAGAGGGCATTTTCTTGTACTGAAAATTTTCCGGTTGTAAAATTCCACACAACAAAACTCTTTAAAACTTTTTTTTATTTTATAAGTTTTCACGGAAAAATATTTCCTTTCGCAAGGATTTTTAAAATAGAGGATTCATCCATTTTATCTAAATATTTTTAAAATATCACGACATTGATTTATATGAATTTTTTGCATTTTTTCTTACGACAAAAGTGGAAAAACTTTTGTGTCGCAAATCGCGAAACATAAAATATAATGTCAGAAGGAAAAATAGGATTTGGGAATTTTGTTTCAAAATTATGCAAAACTATCAAAAATTGCCGAACCATCGTGTCATTCTCATGTTCTCGTCAGATTTTCGAATGAGTTATTTAAATTTCGAAAAATTGTGATTGAAAATACATAAATTGTGCAGAAACACATCAAAACCAAAATACAGTGTGTAAAACGTTATCACGGAACTCGTATTACGTGGATACGCTCATTTTAACGGGCCTTAAATAATCACTACCTTTGCTAGCTCATAATTCAGCTGTCGTACCTATTTTAACGGACGTTATTTATCTCACAGCGAATGTATTATCGCTTCAGAAACAAGCAAAGAGAATTTAACGTTACTTGAAAATGCAAGGCCGCTGGTTTTACGCGTACTTTTAAGAGGATGAATTTTCCATGAGAGAGTTCGGACACATTGAAAAAAAAGTGATTGGAAATTATGAAAAAATAGTTTCTAGTTGGTTTGTTTTCTTATGATTATGTTCATACATCGTTTGAACATTTCATGTTTAATTCATTACTTCATACATCGTTATTTATAGTTTATTGATTCCTTTGACTGATCTTATAATTTTAATTTTTTCGAATTTGTTCGTTATTATCTAGTTGATTTTCCATCATTTGTTTCAACTTTGGAAAAATTTTTGATCATTTTCGATAATTTTATGGTTTTTCAAAATGTTTCTAGATTCCGGGAGAATTTATGAAAAATGTGTCAAGACTTATGATTTTTCCAAAATCTGCGGTCTGCAAGATTTTTGGAATAGCTGAAACTTTTGAATAATCTGATAGACTTCTTAAAAAGATTCTCAAAATTCAGAATAATGACGATTCGTCTTTTTTTTTTTTAATTCGAGAATACACATTCAGATAATGCAAATTGAAATTTTTGGATTTGGAAAGAGTAAGAATATATATTGAAGCTTTTTGAAAATGTCAAGATTCCAAAGCTCGAAATCAACATTTTTGAAGCCAAACTCATTATTTTGTGAATAAGTTTTACGAGAGTGAATTTTCCATGAGTTTTGAAAAACTATCACCATTCGCTGAAACTTAGAAAATGTTCATAATAGATATTTATTTTCCTCAGGGCAAGAAGTAGCTGTTTATTGCCCTGTTTAACTTCTCTACTTTCCTCCCTAGGTGCATAACATGCTATTATTTCATCCAAATTTCTAGTTTGAATTCCCATTTACATAAAATTCTTTTTCGAAACTGAATAACTGTTGACTGCCAGAAGGAACGCGGTTTAACCTTTGTGAATGGATTCGCTAGAATAACATCGTTGCACAATTCAATAAACCCCGAGCGCGTTTGTTTTGTTCAACTTGGTTTATGCGGCCAGACGAAATTAGCCAACTTGACCGGAAAAGTATAATTTCTCCAAGGGGAACTTTTGGATTAATTCCGCTTTTCTGTTGAAATTGGAAGGTATTGGATCTTACGTTGAAATTAATTAGAATTCGTAACTTGACTGGGGTATTGAAATAATGGGCTGTAAGTTAACGAATGGATAAATGAAATGAGTTAGTGAATTAATTACGTGCTGAGTTAACTTTACAAATCGTGTTTGGTTTCTTAGAGTTTTTATTGAGCGTTTTTAGATCGTTTTTTCTTTTCTTTATTTTTTTTTTTCGTGAATTTTTTTGTGTTTATTAATTGGAAAAATTGTAATTATTTACATTCCAAAATTGATTTTCGGGTTTGAAGAGATGTTACTGTTTTGAATTTTTGAAAATTGAGATTTTGATCGTGATGATTTCGATGATTTTCCGTATCAAGGTCTTAATTAAATTGATTTACGAACTTCAAATATTCGAATATGATAAGTTCAGTTTTTAGAATGTTGAGTTCAAGTGCGAAAATTTCCAAATTCTCAAAAGTGAGCTATTAGAGCTTTAATTTCTATTTTTACTTTTTCCGATTCTGAAATTTGCGATTTTTATTATTAAAATGATACATTTTTTTTTTTAAATTGTGTTCTTGAATTCGAAAAAGTCACAAATCATCATTATTATGAATTTAGAAAACCTGTTTGAGAAATCTCGCGTAATAATCGAAAGTTCCAACTTTTCTAAACATTTCGGAGACCGCAGATTTTGAAAAAAAATCATGAGGTTTGATACATTTTTTAAAAATCATCCCGAAATCTAGAAAAATTGGGAAAAAATCGTAAAACTATCAAAAATGATCGAAAATTTTCCCAAGCTTAGAAAAGCTTACGAAAATATGGAAGAATACTGTAAATTTTCAAAATTACCCAAAATAAACGAAATCGAATTATCAACTTGGCCATTCTAGAGAATTTTGTGTCTTCCATAAACGGCTATATTGAAGCTGTAATATCGATATTTTAGGGTATATGCAATTGTATCGAAGCGATAGGTCAATCTGTATCACGTTTCTTGTATTGCACATTTTTTCCTTCTATGCATTGCCGAGCTGTAAAATTTTTGTTCTCTCTAGGCAAATCGGGAGTGTTTGGAAGTTTTTTTGACGAGTTCGGACACTTGAAACAAATAATATAAAATCAACTAGATTAATTACGAAAAAATTCAGAAAACACAAAAAATGAGAAGATCAATAAAAGAAATTAATTAATTATAAATAATGATCTATTAGGAAATTAATAAAATAATCAAACAATGTATAAACATAATCATAAGACAACCAACAAACAAACAAATTGTTATCTATAATTTTCAATAATTTTTCTCAATGTGTCCGAACTCTTTCATCAAAACTTCAACTAACGAATTTTCGACATTTTCCTGAAATTTACATCGTAATTAATCAAAAATCCAAAGAATTGTTCAAATTCCAAGAGTTAATTCTCAAGGGTTCGAAATTGAAATTATGATTGATAATAAATAAAATTTTCCTTTTATGTGACTGAAAAAGCTATTTCCAAAAAGGTATCTAAACTCTCCCTTTATTACCCTATTTAATTTTTAAAAATGATGATTAATTATTTTGCGGAGTACAGGAAACCAGAAAAATTCTATCGAGCAGAAACTATTCATGAAATTGAATTCCAAAACCTTCGGAATTAGTGCCGTCGAACATCTCAGCATTTCATTTCACGTCTTGATCGCGCTGGCTTTCGAACTCTTGAAAACTAAGACGCTTTCGAGATCGCGAACCATGAAAGAAAAAGGGTCGACTTTCCATTGACAATTGCTGTCGATACCGCGATCTGGAGCAAACCTCCACCACAGTGGTTCGCGTTCTAAATGACGGAAAAACAAAGATCCAATCATTTACTCCACTTTCCGAAATCGAATCTCGGGAATCTCTGAACTACTGGAAATTCTGAAATATTGGAAATTCGAAAGCCCTTGGAATTTTCCAAAATCCGTTCAATTCTCCGAATGTTTTTTTAAATTGCGAAAAGTTCGTCAAAAGTTAAAAACTAATAGAATGATATTTTTTTTCAACTCTCGTAATTTTAAAACCTCTCAAACTTCACATTCGTTGATGAACTATTAATATCCCCACGTCTCGCAGAAATTTCGCTCAGGTCAACAAATTTACCCCGACGTGAATGGGAAAATGGTCGCAAAAAACGTAATTTTCATCCAGTGAAAATTGCCCTCGCAATCTCGGGTCCTTTCCGCGAAATTATTTGGTTTTCCTCTCCGAATCAACGGAGCGAAAAGACTATAAAAAACGGCCGGGTGAAAAAAAGGATCGTCGTTCGGCGTGATTAAATGCGAGTTCTCGACGTCGCGTCGGTCCTGGGGATAAAAAATCTATCTCGTATTTTTCAGCGCTGAAATTACGCGCCGCTCGAACTTTGGAATCGCGTTTTCATCAGGAAATTTCTCTTATCCGTCACTTTCACTCTAGTTGTTCTTCGGGCTTTTTTCCAATCGCACGATTTTTAATCACGCCGACCTGAAATACTATCTCGCCGACCTTCGCGCGTCCGGTAACACTCTTGGGGTTGTATTGAGCAGGGTTCGAAAAATACTGACCACGCAGGAAAGTTATGTGACGTATTTGAAAAGAGACAATTAGGTATTATTTTGAGTTGTGAAATTTTGAGATTTTTGAAGGTTTGGGAGTTATGGAATTTT
>JAPYZK010000920.1:0-23740 GCA_030522785.1 Platygaster equestris | reverse complement strand
ACAAAACTGTGTATTGCTGCGATGTTTTTGTTGTTGTTTACAAAAGTGTCGAATACAGTCATAATCAATCCCGATGAAAATCAAAGCAACGAAAGGGATAATTAGTTTGAAACTCCCTAACGTACGTAGCAAAGCTCTAAGGGCGATTGTTGCGTCAATCAATCAGGTAACCTATTATTTCCTCCCCTCTCAGCAGGGCCGTGAAATCACATATTTCTTGCGATTGTTGAATAAAATATTGTGTGCGACTAGTGGGAGATAGAGGAGATTCCTCGAGCGTGGAGATTGCCTCACGAGCGTAGCGAGTGTGGCAACACGCGAGTTGAAAGTCCTCTTTCAACATACTATTTATGGGGCAACTGAAGACATTCACTTAATATATTATTGTACATGAATTCTCTGGTGATTTTGGTTTTTGGGGGACTACTATAAAATTCATAAATTTAATTTTTCAATGAAGTTGACTTTATTAAACTTTCATTAAATGTGCAATTTGTATGAAATGGTTTTATGTAAAGTTTATAAATATAAAACATTTTCTTTCGTAAGAATTCAAGATTTATGTACAAAATATTTTTTTATTGAGTTTTCATAAAATCAGTTGATGAAAATCGCACATTCTATAAAAAATTTGGTAAAATCGACCTTGCAAAATGTGTTTCTTTTTTTTTTTATATAATCTGTTCCATGATTTTATAAGGTTATTATTCATTTTATACGTAACTTCTGACGATGAATAAAACTCAACTTCGGGTACCTTTGAAAAAAAAAGACAGCTAAATTTATTCAATTTTGAAAAATTCGAAACTATATTAACTTAAAGAAAAAAAAAAAAAACAATAGAGTTCTTTTAGATTCTTTTCAGTTCTGCGTAAAAAATCCTCTAAAAATACGAAATTCTTTGATAATTTTAATAAACTATGTGAATTTTATAAAATAAATGCAGAATTTTCAAATTTTCAAAACTAACTTCATTCATTCAAGTACATATAAAAACCATTGATAAAGAATTACAATGCGTCAACATATAAATGATTTGATAATTTCTTTGTAGTGTTTTCACGAAATTAGGGTTAAAATTCAACAATTCTGTATTTATTTCATTAAATTCATATTATATACTGCCTCGAATTGACAAAGAATTTCAGATTTCTAGAGAATTTTATACGTTGAACCGAAAAGAACATGGATGAAAGTTGGAAAATTTCATAGGGTGTGTTTTTATTGATCTGTTCATTTTTTTTACAATTTTTGAAATTGTGAAATTAGATTCAATGTAAATTTCGAGTGTTGTTTGGATTTCTTGTTTGAAAGGTTCAAATTTACGGATACGAATTTAATATTGGAAATTTATTTCGAAAATTATAAATTTCTAGAATTTCGGATGTGTATATACATACACATGGATTTTTGATTTTTCTAAATTTTAAGAGACTAAAGTTTTACATTTTCAAGTTTTAAATTGTAGAATATCCACTTTCCAACCTAACTCAAAATTTCCCAAATTTTTGAATTTCTTGTTCGAAAGGTTTGAATTTTCAAGTATGAATTTACTAATACAAATTTAATATTGAAAATTTATTTCGAAAATTTGAAATTTTTCGACACATACAAATTTGCACTTTTCTGAATTTCAATACACTGAAGTTTTTACATTTTAAAGTTTCCAAATGTAAAATATACCTACACTTTCTGAACGAATTCAAAATTTTTCAAGTATTTGAATTTCTTTTTCGGAAGGTTCAAATGTTCGAGTATGAATTTACAAATACAAATTTAATATTGAAAATTTATTTCGAAAATTTTAAAATTTTGGATTTGTAGGTACACGTGAATTTTTCACTTTTCTGAATTTCAAGACACCAAAGTTTTGACATTTTCAAATTTCAAATTGTAGAATCTACACTTATTTTCAATTTTGAATCTGCGATTCCAAAGCCTTCAAACTTAGACAATTCGAATTATGAAGAGAAAAATTTCGAG
Source organism: Platygaster equestris (assembly GCA_030522785.1). Classification (NCBI taxonomy): domain Eukaryota; kingdom Metazoa; phylum Arthropoda; class Insecta; order Hymenoptera; family Platygastridae; genus Platygaster; species Platygaster equestris. Next base: position 21,757 of record JAPYZK010000920.1, on the reverse strand, counting down.
ATTTGAAGTATGCCAATCCAATTTTTAAGTTTCGGTTTTTCTATTGTCAAACCGTTATTTTATTACCATTTTTAATTTTATTACCATTCACATTATCCCAAATTTAAAAAATTGACGAATTTCAAAATTTAAATTTACACTGTTTCGAAATTTCAATAATGCGAAATTTTTTGAAACAAAAACTCATAACCACAAACTTACGAAATTTTTTTCTTTCTAAATTCGGATTTCAAATAAATTTTTCTTTAATTAACTTGTTTAATACTAATTACGATAAATTTTCAAATATTAAATTTTCATTTTCAAAATTTTCAAAATGTATTAATTCGATGCACAATTTTTCGAATTTACAAAATATCTACACTTCAATTATTCAAACTGAAACTTTGACTCATATTCACAGACTTCATAATGTCATAGTTTAACTTCCCAAATTTTAATTTTTCGATTTCCGAAATGGAGTTTTCATTTTCTTTTCCCCTCACCCCTCCCCAGACTCAAAAACTGTATTGTTTGACTCCCCAATTTTTATTTTTTCGGTTCCCCAAAGGGGGTTTTTTTTCCCCCCCCCCCCCCCCCCCCCCATTAAAAACTTGTAAATTCAGCTTTAGCCACTCAAAATCACCAACCACGAAAACAACTCATCCCCAGTGATGTATTTTATAAATATCTCTAATTCGAGATGTATTTTCTAGAACACGATTTATGTAATCAACTTGACATGAAAAGTTTCGATTTTACATTCATCCATAAGTAATCAACTCACCATTAACAACTCAGCTGAATTCCATCAGAAAAAACTTCACCAAAAAGCAGAAAAAAAAAAATTAATCGTCTATGGAAAATCTCACTGAAATCAGAAAATGGAGATCCAAGATCAACAATTACGCTATTTCGGCCGGTTAGGCAATTCAATTATCGCGATTGTCATTATCAACGGGAAATATCAAACTTTGTCGCGGCGCTAAACGGATCGCGGCGGCGACTTCCAGCGCGAGTTGCATGAAAAATAGTGATACGAAACAGGAAACGTCATTGCGAATATGCATTTTTCGCGGCGCGCGCGTATCACGTTGCACAATTGCTGTAATGACGAGTAATTCGCCTCCATGACGTTTTTTATGCACGCGAATTTTCGCGACCTATGTTACGGTGTCACATGCACTTATCGTGTCAATGCAATGAGTTTTGTGAGAAAATAAGTTTGTCGGAAAATATGCTGGATGAAAAAATCGAAATATTGAGTTTTCGAATTATGAGTTTGTATATACTTATGGATTCTCAGATTTTTGAACTTGGAATTTTGGAACGGAAGAATTTTCAAGCTATTTTGAAACTTTTGAAGTTTAAAATTTTTCCATTGTGAAATTCATGTTTTCTGTTTAAAAATTATAGTTTTCGGGTTTTTAGACTCTGATTTTCGAACTTTTTCAAAATTTGGGAGTTTGGTGTTTTTTTCATTTCTTAGGTGAGTAAATTTAGACATTTTCGGATGTTTCAGAGTGGGATTTTTTTCGAAATCCAAATTAAAAAAAATTGGATTCTCAAAATTTTCAGTTTTCGCATCTTTAAGCTTGTACTTTGAGATTCTCGGGTTTTCTGACGTGAAATTTTCAATTTTCAAACGGAAAAATTTTTTAGCTATTTTGGAATTTTCGAAGTTTGAAATTTTCAAATAACTGTAAAATGTCCATATTTTTTGTTTATTCGGGTTTTCAGACTTCGATTGTCGAACTTTTTCGAAATTTGGGAGTTTAGTATTTTTTTAATTTCTTAGGTGAGTGAATTTAGAAATTTTCGGATGTTTCAGAGTGGCGTTTTTTGAATTATGAAACTTCGAAATTCAAATTCAAAAAATTAAATTCTCAAAATTCTGAGTTTTCGCATCTTTAAGCTTGTACTTTGAGATTCTCGGGTTTTCTGACGTGAAATTTTCAATTTTCAAACGGAAGAATTTTTTAGCTATTTTGGACTTTTCGAAGTTTGAAATTTTCAAATAATTGTTAAATTTCAATATTTTTTGTTCGTTCGGGTTTTCAGTTCGAACTTATTCCAAATTTGGGAGTTTGGTTTTTTTTTTAATTTATTAGGTGAGTAAATTTAGACATTTCCAGATGTTTCAGAGTGGAGTTTTTTGAATTATGAAACTTCGAAATTCAAAATAAAAAAAATGAATTTTCAAAATTGTGAGTTTTCGCATCTTTAAGGTACTTTTAGATTCTCAGGTATTCTAGCGTCAAACTTTGAATTTTTGAACGGATGAATTTTCTAATTCTTCAGGTATTTTCAAAGTTGAAAACGTCTAATTTTTTTCTACTCAAAAATTCTAGTTTCAGGGGTTTCAGACTCCGATTTTTGATATTTTTTCAATTTTTGGAATTTTCGATGCTTTTTCATTGTTTCGATTCAGCAATTCCGAAATTTTCGAATATATTTCATAAATTCGGTTCTTAAATTATGTACCATAGAAATTAGAATACATTTTATACACATAATTTTCAAAACGTTTATAGTCCTCAAATTTTTATTGGCATGAATTTTTAAAATTTTTCGAATTTTGAAACATGGTCGAAAATTTGCAATTTTACGAATTTGTATCGTTTCGAATCATCGATTTTGTACCAAAAAATTTTGGTTAAAAAAAAATCTATTGTCAATGAAAATAGCATTTTCTAATAGTTTGAAAATGAAAATAACTAGAAAAGTCTATAAATCGAAAAATCCTCGAATTTTCTATTTTAGTATTTTTATCTGTTTTTACGAGTTTTCGAACGTCCAGAATTCGATTTTTGGACCAAAATCATTCAAGATTTAAACTTCTAATTCACAAATGATTTCAAAAATGCATTTTATAAAAAATTAAGCCTAGGAATCTTCAAATTTTCGAATGTCCGATTTGAATTTCAATATTTTTCAACTTGCAAATTTCCAAATCTTTCAATTCGTAATTTTAATGTTTACATTTCCGAATTAGAACTTATGCAAATTACAAAATTTTTTTTATTCTCTCATAACAAACTTTGTTTATGCTTGATATATTAAATCAAACTCAAGTTTTTTTCTTTTATACGATATTTGATTGTCGTGAATTGACGATAAAAACGATAAGATCCTCATACATGTGAATGAAGTCAGGGTTAATTGTGCGACAAAAAGCGGATGAAAGTTTGATAAAAGTGACGAACCAGCCGGAGACGTTTTTTTAAAAGATAAAACTGCCAGTTCATTTCAATATGTTCCAGTTTTTTTGAACATCACCCAACAAATATCACTATCAAAAATTCATCGAATGGAATAATTTCGATTGTTTCAGTTTTCTAGATTTTTTATTTCTCGTGTTATTATCAAAAGACTAATATTTTCAAGCAGCATTATTAAAAATAAATATTTTTCCAAACTTCTATAACTACGAAAAATTGGACGTTCAAAAATTAAAAAACTCGAAAAACTGAATTTGGAAAATGAAATGATTCTAAATTTTAGAATTTATGAGTTTTAAGTTAAAAATACGAAATTTTCAACTTTACTTTAAACTCTCGAAATTTCGGAAATTTACGAATACAAACTTCAAGATTTTGGGAATTCGGAAAACTTAATTCTGAAATACAAAAATCTGTAATCGAAAATTTCGATAATTGCTCAATTTTCAATCGAAATTTAAAAAAGACGAATCATTCCAAAATTATTGTTCATTTCTGTTACACTCGGAAAAAATTTTTTACGCGAAACGAAAATTATTACAAGATAATTAATGCCGAATCGAGTTACAAGGCGGAAAATTCATTGAAACAATTATATGACGCTAAGAAAAGTTATGTAAAACTGTCAGTATTCGATCATCATGCAATTTAATCGAATTCTTACCAACTAAATGTACTTTTTTCCATTCTAATAAAAATGGATGCTCAAAAAACGGAAAGCAACACGAATGCAATAATTATTCGAATCTATTAAAAATGATTACATGAAAATAAACATGAATTTATTTCAATTTAGATACTTTTGATACATTTTCGAACTAAATATAAAAAATACAATCATTTTTAGATTTGTCCGAAATACATCGGAAGTCAATAAATTGAAAAAATGCATTTTTTTGAATTATTGCCGTACAATTTCATCGTAACTTGCAAATTTTTCAATTCAAGCTGAATTTTGTGGAATAAAAATGTTTATTAGGATAAGATCTTATTTTCTAAAAAATATATTACAAAATATTCACGAAAAAATCGCGTAATTTTCCCATGAAACCGCTTTGGTTGAAATCATTATTCAAACCACATAAAAATTGAAAATCACATTGCAATTATTCGGAATAATATCGCGAAACCACAAAATCACAAGTAATAATGTATAGAAATTCTGCATTGAATTTTATACTTTCTCACCAATTGTTGAAAATTGCCCGAGAGATAAAATAACAATTTTCGAAAAAAAATGTTTGATAGATGCTGAGCATTTCGATTTTTTTCAGCAGCATATTTTCAAAAATATAAAAAAGTAACAGAACTTTCGAATTTACACCCCTCCCTTAATTTTTTTGAAACGAAAGAGTTGATAATGAATTGATTCAATATTGATATTTTTTAATATGAACAGAAAAAGCAAGAAGAGTTAAAAAAGCAGAATAATGACAGCTTTAACAATGCTTAAATTGCAGTGATAAATTTGTGTTTTTATCAGTCCTTATGCACAATTGTTGAATTTTTTATCACGTCTGATGTTATCACACACTTGAGATTATCTAAACGAAATAAATCGAAATTCAAGTACTACTTGTAATTGATTTTTTGGAGCTTGATAAAATAGAGATAAATCTGATAAGATGAAATTATGTTGGCTACAAATTTTGAATGTCTGTTAGAATTTCAGCTTAATTTCTTTTTTAATTTAGGAAAATTTTTTCGATCGATAAAACTATAATTTGAAAAATTTTTATAAAATTAATTAATAAAACTATAATAATTGTATTATTATAAAATCAATTTTTGAGTCTAATTTTAACAAAAATTCCATGTATTTTTTATGTAATCATAAAATGATTTATTTTTGAAAAATTTTTACTGTTTCATATCAAATTTTTTGATTTCGTGTCTTTTTGAAATTTTTCTTTTTTTCTTATCTTATCTCAAATTTAGTAACCTGGTAGAAATTCATATAATTATATAATAGAAAATATAGCATTTGAAACTCATTTGAAGGTTTTTCTAGACTTTAAAAATTATAATTTTTTATTAAAATAATAACGAATATTATAATAATAAAAATATATATTGTGTATTATATTATGATTATTTTTTATTATAATATAAATTATAAATAAGTATTGATTCTGAGTACCTACTTAATTTTTATCTTCAAATTCTAGAGTTTATGGAACTTCACAAACAAAAAATTATAAAATTGTGTAAGTTATAATTTAATTTAAAAAAATATATATAACAAGAAACAATTTGTTGAATAAAGAAAAATCCCTATTTGAAAATTCCAAACAGTGTAAAAACAAAAAATTGTGAATTCAAGAATTTTGACTTTGAACAATTGTTTCTGTAGTTTTTTACAATCCTTTAGTAAAATGACAAAAATAAACGAAATGAAAATAGAGCATGAATCAATTAAAAAATTCAACTAAAATTTCTCAAAAATTTTATTAAAATTGTAACTAAAAATACAATTCTCACTAAAAAAGATATAATTGAAAAAAATTAAAACGGAAATTATAATTCTTAATATTATATAATTACAAATGTTACTGTTATGTAATAACTTCACAAAAAAATGTTGCAAAATAAAATAACAGCAAACAAAAAGAAATAATAATTCAAATGTAAATGTAAAAAAAAATACAATTAATCCGCACGTTCAGATTTCGAAAAAAAAGCCAAGCGGTCATAATTTTGGGCAATAAGTACGAAAAAAAAAAACAATTCGATTTTCGTTATAAATTTCAAATTAATTTCGCGATCAACTCAAAATTGCACAAAATCACTTAGAAATGACAAGTTTCATTCATTAAAATATATTTCCAGCATGAAAAAATGACAAAAAACGAATCAACCTCAAAAACAAACCGACAATTAATATAAATTCGTCCTCGGAAATGCGCCAAATGTCAAGTAATAATTGATCCCGTGTCCCGGATTGTCACCCACGCAACTCTCGAAAAAAATGACCGTATTATCAAAACCAAAACGAAAATTCGCGAAAAAAAAGTCGACTCTACATTGTCTTTTTACGCAAAAATCTCTGTGAAAATCAATACCAAAATTCTTACCGTGACTTGAAAATATCCGGTTTGAAATTGTCAAGCGCGGAAATTGCGGCTGCATTTAATCCGCGATTTTTATCACTTTTTTTATCACAAATCCCAGGTGATCGGTTTAAAAGGCGTTAAATGTAATCAAATTATACCTAATTTCATTCGCGGAGCGTCGATACTTGAGGTTAGAAATGCGAAAATGCATGTGTGTTGGTGTATGTTGTATGCGTGACAATTGTGTGCATCATATATGCATGGTAGGGGCGTATAAAGGAAAAATATAAGAATTCCTGGAGTAAAGAAGATTAAGAAAAAAACAATTAGAGAAAAAAATAATGTCAGTTGACGAAATTTTAAGAAAGTAAATTTTATTAAAGTAATTCAATTGGAAAAATTTTTTAACCGTTTTACGTCATTGTTCATATCGATCAATATCGAATTCATGATCGATCGAAAGATATCGATTATTTATCGAAGTCAGTTCACTTCACCCGCCACCCACGTAAAATCACGTGTTGAAATAACCGAGGTTGACACTGTTGACAGCGTCGTCAGCGTTGACAGTTTCGACCAGTTTCGACCTCGATCATAACATGTTCAAATAAGGCAAAAAATGCGTGAAAAACTGCAATCAACAGCATTATCCGATTGAATCCCGAAGTCTTCACGATTTCGTTTCCCACTGTCGTCATTTTTTATCGTCACTGTCGTGAAACCGTACAAAATCGCGGTGAAAACTGTTTTTTTGCATTTAGTTTCGACATAACCTCAAAATGGGATATTGCGAAAAATCGAATTCTTACTTGTTGCGAAGCTGCGAAGGAGTTGGAGTGATTACGTGCGAAGTGTGGTGAATTTCGCGATGGCAAGTGCGAAAGTAAAGAAGGATTTTGGAGAAATTTGAGGATTTTTTTGGAAATTTTGCTTCAATGACTATGTACCCGCTGCACCAGTGCGTTTTCCTGGGTGACGTCAAGAAATTGAGTTCCTTGATCAGGACGCTTGACATCGCCGAACAGGATAAACAAGGTAACTAATTACGTATTATAATTTTTTATGTTCGAAAGGAGAATTTATTAGTGACAATTTAATGTTCGGTCGTGTTTTTCTGTGCAAATTGTCAGTTTAATAGTCGTTATAATTGTTAAAATTGAAGAAAATTTGGGATAAATTTGATGAACATTTTTAAAAATGAAGAATTTTGAATTTATGATAATTAATTATCGTAAATTTATTGTGATTCATAATTATTTGGAAATTTTTTACAGGAAATACTCCATTGCATCTGGCTGTAATGTTGGGTAGAAAAGGTGAGAAAATCAGTTTTTTTCGGTTTCCCAGTTTTTTGTCTCGTTTTAATTTTTTTGACTTTATTAATTTTACAGATTTTATATCTGTGACAAAATTCGAGTTGAGAACATTCAGCAACAAAATCATCAATAGTAATATTAATATATAGTTATCATATTTCATAATTTTATTTTAACAATGTAAAATATTACTGAATAATTTCATGAATAATATTTAATATCGTAATATATCATATTTTGAATATAATTATTATAGTGATGTCATAATTATGATATCAATATAATTATTATGATATTAATATCATAACTATGACTAATGATTATAAGTTCATTGAATATTGAAATTTTTTCAGAATGTGTTCAGCTGCTGCTCGCACACGATGCTCCCGTGAGGGTGAAAAATTTGTCAGGCTGGAGTCCTTTGGCTGAAGCCATAAGTTATGGGGACAGACAAACCAGTATGAATCCAATTTTCAACACTTTTTTTAACTTTACACTTTCTAAAATTGAATGATTAATCATTCTTCGGTTAATATATATTATTCAATTACACTACCTAACATAAAATTACTATAGATCACAATAAATGTGAAAAAAGTATGAAATTTTATGTAGACAAGTGATTTAAACAAACTTTTTTTGTTTATTCTACATTTTCAAATTTAATTATTAATTTTTCTCTGTTTGAGAAATTAGAATTGTCCATACATTGAAAAAAAGCATTCGAATTACGTGCAGAAATATTTTTGAAAGAAGATAATCAAATTTTTTACCACAAAATATTTTCAGTATCATCTTTAGTAAGAAAATTAAAACAACAAGCCAGAGAACAAATGGAAGAAAGAAGGCCACACCTCGTTGCTGCCCTTCGAAGTATGGGTGATTTCTACATGGAGCTCAAGTGGGATTTTCAAAGTTGGGGTCAGTTAATCAACAAAATGGACATTTTTTTCTGAAAAGTATTGATGTCAATAGCAATACAAAAATTTTTTTGACATATATTTTCGATTTTGAATTGATAAATGATAAATGATTTTGAATTGATACATTGATAAATGATTTTGTATGTACTAAAGGTGCCAAAAACAAAAAATGTATTCATCTTCGTCAATTGTATATGTTCATTTAATATTTTCATTTATATGATTGTCATTTATATGTTAACAAATATACAAATTATTGTAATACGACAAACTCCAAAACTCACATGTTTTGATTCAAATCAAACTTGCGCTCATGTTGAAGTTTTTCCACAACGCTCAATCCAAAATCAAGTGTTATCAGGATTGAATTAATTTTAATGAAAACAAAATTTTCACACATTGTTGATGTTCCAGTACCCCTAGTTTCCAGAATTTTGCCGTCGGATATTTGTCGGATCCACAAAAAAGACGCGGCCATCAGGATGGACACGACTCTTGTGGATTTCAACGACATGAAATGGGAAAGAGGCGACATTTCCTTTATTTTCAACGGGGACAAAAAACCCAGCAAAGCCCTTACCGTCCTTGACAACAAACAAAAAATATTTCAAAAAGTGCGGTATGAGGTAATGAATGAATGAAAACCGATAAAACAAGTTATCCATCATGAAGTAATTATAATGAATCATGGAAAAAATGATTGCAGGATACTGATATAGAAATCGAAGACGAGGTCGATATTTTGATGTCCAGTGATATAATGGCAGCGCAAATGTCAACAAAAAATATCACTTTCGCGAGGGCTCAATCCGGCTGGTTTTTCCGGGAAGACAAAAGAGTAAATTTTTACCATACTATTACGACTGATTTTTTTTTGTACTTTCATTAGTAACAATTATTATTTATATTATTCATTTTTATTTTTTACGTTGCATATTATTTTACCAGTTGTAAAACAATAATTGAAATTTCATGCAGTATGCATAAATTGTCATTGTTCTAACTAGTTTTTATTTTCAGGAATTGGTGGGATCGTTTAACGCTGATTTTTATCAAATAAATGGAATGGTGCTGGAAAGCAGGAAAAGAAGGGAGCATTTAAGCGAAGAAGATTTGCAGAAAAATAAAGCTATTCGAGAATCGCTGACGAAAGGGTGTTCGCAGAATTTTACAAAAGAAGGGGTAAATTGTTCATATTGATATATTTTGCCCAAAAAATTGGGTGAAATTTGTCCAGTGTCGCAGTACTAAAAAAACTATCATTTTGTTCGTAAATTTGATATTGAAATTTTTCCTCCAGCCCCCAGCAAGACGAGCGTCGCTCAACCCCCCGCCTCGGTCCAGTATAACCTGGGAGGATTACGTTTCGGCGCCTCCTGGTGAATGTCCTCTCCTTGGCCGAAATGTGGTCTACAAGGAAAGCAGCAAAAGTTTCAAAGCCACCATCGCCATGAGCTCCGACTTCCCTTTGACTGTCGACATGCTCCTCAACGTCCTCGAAGTCATCGCTCCTTTCAAACATTTCAGCAAATTGCGACAATTCGTGCAGATGAAGCTTCCTCCGGGATTCCCTGTCAAAATCGACATCCCCATTTTGCCAACTGTCATGGCCAAAATCACTTTCCAGGAATTCGCTTTCAAACAAGACATCGATCCTGATCTTTTCATAGTGCCCGATGATTATCAGGAAGATCCTATGAGGTGGGTTTTTTGTGAAGGATTTTTTTTGTTGGGATTGGAGAATGTAATATTAGGCCGCAAGGTGGAAAAGCGATTGATTTTGAGTGAGCTTGAAGTTGACGGTCGCATATGGTGTTTAGGGCGATTTTACATCAAAATGAAAAATTTTTGCCAGAAAATAGAAATTTCTGTGGACTGGAATTTGGAGGTGTAAATGTTTGTAGTAAAAACTGAAATTTGAAAATTTGGATAATTCTGAAATTTCTAAAAATTTTTAGAATTATGGAAGGTTTGTGAATTTTAAGAATTTTTGATACTGAGAATATTTCGAATATTTAAATTATTCTGGCATTTAAAAAATGTTTAGAATTTAACATAATGTGGCCATTTTTGAAAAGTTTCAAAATTGTTTCTATTTGTTTACAATTTTGGAATATATTGGAATTGTCGAAGTTTCGTGAATATCAAAAATTTTCATTATTTTGAAATTTTGGCGATTTTCGAGAAATTTGAAAATTCAGATAATTTTGAATATTCTGAAAATTATTATGATTTTCGATGTTTCAAAAATTTCAAACATCCATTATAAAATTGAGAATTTCGAGAATTTCGAAAACTTTTAGAATTTTAAAAATACTAGAAATCGTAATAATTTTGAAAAGTTCAATAATTATTCTAATTATAAAAATGTTGTATATTTCTGATTTTCTAATTATCTTGACGTATTAGAAGTTTTGGGGGTTTTTTTTTCACCCCTTCACTTTGTTCCACAAGTGGACAAAATGTGCTTTTGAACACGAGTAAAAAAATCTGTCGCTTTTTACACCGAAAACGGTGAAAAAAAAACTTTCAATTTTTCGATAATTATGTAAAAATGATTTTTTATGAATTGTTTGGGGAAATTTTGCGTTTGTTGAATTTTGGAAATTATTTTTTGTTTGATGTTTGTAAATTTCGATGTTTTTTTTTTTTTTTTTTTTCCTCATGAAATTTTATAAACTTCATGGGATTTTCTGTTTTTAATTCTAATATTATTCTTTATTCTTTCAATTTTTGAAATAATAAATTTAAGTTTTTCAAAATAAATGATGAAAAGCGTAGGATGAAACATCGAGTTTCTTTTTTTATCAGACAATGACTTTCAGAGACTACGGAGCATATTTGACAATGATGATGTTCCTGAACACAGCAGCTTCTGTATGAAGAAAAAACATCGAAAAAATTTCATAAATTATTTACACTCAACAAAATACCTCATTGTGCCTTATGAACAAATTAATAACAATTTATTTTTACTATAACTATACAGTTTATTGGATTATATATTTTTTTTTTAAGTAAAAATTAAAAATGTAAATTTTACGAAATAAATTATTGTTACAACTAGTTGAATCTCAACTCAAATTTGAATGACTTTAATTATTGGTCCAAAATATTTCTCTTCGAATTATACACTAACAAAATAATGTTTCAATCATTTTTCAGTACGTTTAACAATATTAATGATCAAATACGGTCATCAAAATCATCAATCATCGTAAAAACAATTCTCCACATTTTACATTTTGGAAGTGAAACTTCTCTCTAGTATAAATTAAAGTTTTCAGACGCACATATTTTATAGTATTTCATGATTAAAGTTTTGTGTAAAATATCTCCTCTGGAAAAGTTTCACTTGCAATCATTTTTACGTGTAACAAAAATAACCTTTCATCCACTTATTGATTGATTAATTAACCTTGGGCTTTTGCAGATTTCCCGACTTATGACGCTTCGATAGCCTAACATTAGTAGAGGTCAATTATCAGACCGACACGGGCTCGTTCTCATTGCTCGGGGAAAAACTGGCCCTCGAATTTCCTCTCGATCTCGACTCCGGCAACGTTTATTCAAGCCATTGTGTCCTCATCATCGAGTAATACGCTACTTATTCTTCACCCTAACAACGCGCGCACGTTTTTTCACACGAACATTAACGCTAGGGCAATGAAAAAAACCTTGCTCGCGAAATTCCACGAGTTCAGGGCTGAAAAGTCGTTCTGCTCTCTCATTCTGAAATAGTCAAAATTTGACCATTTGAATTAGTAATCGTTGTTTTGACTACTCAAATATTCATTCTCCAATGGATTATTTTTTATTATTTTCAGTAGTCAACTCTATTTCACTAATTCAATGAGTGATTTTTGAATATTTACTAGTAATGTCTTTTCCGCTAGATCAATTAGTCAAATTTTACTATAAATTAGTCGAATTTGACTATTTCAGAATGAGAGAGTGAGATGTATAAATTGAGCTTTGAAAAATGTGAATTCGGTGTTTTTACGAAAAAATTTGTTTATAAATTGTGAACTTATTTTATCCCAACATGTGGAAAAAGTGCGTTGAAAAAATGTCAACAGTGAAGAAAGTACGCACTTTTTCTATAAACTGGTGATTAGTTTTTATAAAAAATTTATGAAATTATCGAGTAGTTTTTGTACAAAAATGAACATTTTATAAGGTATTTTATGGAACTTTTATAAAATTCGCGATTTTTATAAAGTGCGTGGTTTTTGAAAAACTTTGTAAAAATATTTTTTATATAAATCTTGGAGTTATATGAAAAAATGTGTTATAAAAATTTTTTGAAAATTGCACAATAAAAAGATAAAATTTCACGTTCGAAACTTGGGTTTTATATAAATAGTTAAGAAACGAATAAAACATTTTTTAGTTTTCTCATCGATAATTTACATTGTAAACAGACTGATTTTATTTTTCGTGGAATTGTATGAAATTTTCTGAATTCTTAATAACGTGTTCAATTTTTTTATTTTATTTTTATCTTATAACTGGTTAAGTGCAGCAAAATTGATAAAAAAATTGAAATTTTTGTTTTGAGTCGTGCTGGGATTATAAATTCGAAAAAGTCATTTTTTTTAAGTTGACTATGTTCATTTTTTTTGTAGAAAAAAGAAAAGTCGAGAATAAAATGTCGAATTACATGAAGGAATGTTTTTCAGCCCAGAACTTGTGGATGTGAAAAAGTGAGGTTTTTCGAAATCATTCTGATTAACACCTACACAAAAGTATTATCGGTTTTCCCGTTTCTCGCGAAACGTGCGAAAAATCAGAGTTACTTTTAGTTATAATATATTTTTAGAACGTTTTTCGCACTTTTGCTAGGTCGCTATTGAGATTTCCAAAAAAACCGACCTGGAAATTAATTTTCCTTATTGCAAATTGAAATTTGGAAAATTTAAAAATTGCCATTTTACACGTTCGAATTGAGAATATAAGAATTAAGTTCCCGAAATTTTGTATTAAATAATTTTCGAAGTGGTTTTTTTGGAAGTCGACGAGAGAAATATTTATTTATTACCGACAGTCTTTATTGTAAAATTCCATTAAGTGTAAAATGTAATTATCGAAAAAAACATATCCGTACTTTTGTTAGATTTCGGAGAAATTGTTAGCTTTTTTACGAAATTCGCGTAGTTTAGAAAAAAAGATTCTTCCATTTTTTTTGGTTTCGTGGAAATGCAGGACTGATGAAAAATGTGCTTTTCGTTTTTTACGGTGATTTTTGTCATAGTGCTACTTTTTTTTAGAAAGTTGTTTGCATTTTTCAGAAGACTTTTGAATTATGTCGATATTAGTTTAAGTGTAAAAATGCAAAAGTATTTTACGTTTATATTTTTTGGTTGTTTTTTAGCGTTAATATATTGTTGTAGTTTAGGGAAATTCGTAGAGAAAGTGTTGCTCACTGCAAAAAGTAGGACTTTTCTAACATTTATACCAAAGACGAGTGGAAACAAAGCTTTGTTAATGAAAAATTTTTTTGTATGAAAAAAATGTGGGGTGTCCCAAAGTGATTGTAACAATGGAAAACTATGGATTTCCCATGAAATTCTAATTGTAAGACAGTTTTTTATTTCTGAAAATCGCAAAATTGACGTAGATCGGATGTTCAACATTTTCGAAATTTATATTAGTCGACTGAATTATGTGAAGTATTTTAAGATTTTCGGAACTCTGGAAATTTTTAACTTTAGGCATATTTTTTAGAAGATTTGTGATGTCCAAAAATGTGCATACTTGACAAATTTAGATTTTGTCTGAAAATTTGGAAAGTGTGTTATTTTTTGGACAAGTGAGAGAATTAGTTTGTAATTTTTTTAGACTTTGAAGATGTTTTGCAAACATTCGAGCTATCGTTGGAATTTTTGGTTTCTTGAAATTGCGAATTTTGAGAAAATTGAGAAATTTGTGCGCAGATTTAAAATCTTTTAAAATATTTACAATTTGGAAGTTTTTTTTTGTTTTTTGAGAAATTTACGATTTCCGCGAGAGCCTGAAAATTTAGAAATCTTCGAAAATGTGAAACGAGAATTTCAGAATTCGTAAATGTTGGAAATAGTTCAAAATTAAAAAATTTTAAATCTTTAGAAAAATACAAGAATGTTGAAATTTGTGAATTTTGAAAATTTGAATTTTAAAAATTCCGGCCCAAATCGAAATAATTTGAAATGTCTCAAAATTGTGAAAATTATCAAAGTCCAAATCCGAAAAATGTGAATTTTATACAAAATTTCGGAAATTGTTGAATCTGTGCAACAATCCAAACGTTTTTCAAAATTTGAAAATTATCAAAATGATGACTTGAAAATTGTTTGAATATTAATAAAAGAAAAAACTTTTTTTCAAAATGTTGCGAATTTTGAAAAATTCTAAGTTACTGAAATTTCTTCGAACATTTGTATTTTTTGTATGATGTCGAAAATTTTCACACTGCCGCATACATTTTTACGATAGTGTAAAGTTTTTAGAATTTTGTAAAGGCAGCGAAACTTTGAAAGTAAAATATAAAAATTCGTAATACTGTACAAAAATGAGGAAACTCATTTAAAATTTGAAAATTTGCAACGTTCAATGTTGATCAATAATTTTGCAAATTTTGAAAAACCGTTTTGAAATTTCATGGAAAATCCTATGGTTTTCCGCTGTTACGGTGACATGTTGTAATTCCAAAATTAATGGATCGTAACTCGAGTTGTTTGGAAGTTGAAATGAAAAATTGATCATTTCGTAAATTGTAAAAAGAGCATGATTGCTGATAATTGACGATTTTTGTTATTTTATAAACAATCGCGCGCTGCCTTACTCGATCCTATTTTTCATAAAACGACAGCAATACATGTACGACTTGTAGAAATGCCAATGAAAAGATGTTGGGAGGAAAAAGTTATCGTAATGATTGAAAATTGTTTCATTTTCGTGAACTCATTTTTTACTTGCTGTAATAATCTGCCAGTATTAAATGTTGAATTCGAATTCATTTAACTTTTTTTTTTCGTTTTTCTATGTCGTAAAACATACGTTTTCTCTGCTTTCCAAAATCATTTTTACATGGGCTAATGTGTAAAAATATAAATAAAAATTTTTTGCGATGTACAAATTCGAAAATGTTATCTACTTTACTAGATAAAAGAAATATGTACTTGAATTTTCGAATTCGTCTTTTCTTCTGTCAAAAAATGCAACGTTTTTTTGTTTTATAGAAATTTGCTAGAGAATGGCATCAGACTTTCCAAGTGACTTATTGTCCTGTCGAAAATCTATCTTTCTACTCTGGTAGGCACTGTAGTCAAGTATTTGTAAATTGTCATAATGAAGAATGAATAAAAGTACAACGTTGTACAATCATTTATAAATGACTTTTTTTGTTATTGTACTTTTACCTGAACTTTAGATCAATGAGTTGGGAAAGATTTTTTTGTTGGGTCAAAAAAAATGTTATGGAATTTTCTAAAAGTTATATATATATATATGGAATTCTATTGTTATAAAAAATGTAGATCCAAATGATCCATCATTAATTGAATATATGGATGTAAATTATTTTTAAAAAATTAATTAAATAAATATTTAATTACAAATATATATTATAATTAACTAAATTTAATTAATAATTTTTTATTAAATTTAAAAAATTATTAATTTTAGTTACATATATATATTAATTAAATAATTTATGTATACATTTTCGATGACCAATTAATCAATTATTAATTGAAAATTTCGGAAGATTGTGAAAGTGACCAAAAATTTGTGTATATTTTAAAAAGTTCGAAAATTGCTGCAGATTTTTTTTTTTTAATATTTGAGATATCCTTGAAAATCCGAAAATTATTCAAAATGTAGTTAAATCTCTTTCAAAAGCACTTAAAAGAGCTTTGAATTCAAATTTTGTGGATTTCTAAAACACTTGAAAATTTACAATTTTTTTCGAGAAAATAAAAAAATGTTTGAAATTTCATGATGTCGAAATATTTGATGGATTTAAAACATTTTCTGATATTTTCAAAGAATTTCCGTAGATCTTACAGAACTCATTATAATTTCGAACATTTTTCGAAATTCTGAGCGACTTCAAGATATTTCTGGATCCAGCAGTCATTTACGAGATTTTTTACAAATCTAAAAAGAAATAAACCATGAAACCATGAAAATTGCGGCTTATTCTCGAAAATTAAGAATACAACCCTGCAAATTCAGGGTTGACTTTGAACCATTATTTACGTCCTGAAAAATCGTGTAGTACCAATTTTTCGATTTTTCTCCAAGAGATAAAAGATGTGAAAAAAAAAGACGCGTGCATTTTCCGCCCGTGTATAAAAAGAAAAAAAGTCGCGAGGAACCATAATGGTCGGAAGGTATAGAAGAAGCGCGCGCAGGCAAAGGGCACGCAAGGGCAGCGAAGGGAATTAGTCCCAAAACGAAAGTCGCGGCCCGAAATGCAGTTCAGGCCCGCAAAGTTAATTACTTTAATTACCTGGGTCTCGGTGAGATTTGCATTTGCGGAAAGGTGGTATTTAGTTGCGAGGTATTAATGTAATTATCGAATTACAACTCACACCCCTCGCATAATTGCTCGCTACTCGCGAATTAAGTGGATAATTACTGGGAACAATCGGCCCGGTCAAAAGGTCGGATTCGGGAATTTGGCAATCTTTGGAATCTGGGCCGCCGCGCCATTTCTTGGCTTTTTTAACTTTTTTTCCTTTTCAAAATTATTTCGTTCGATCGTGTAATTTATACGTGCATCTCGATTGTTTCGAGTTTTTGTTTTGTTTCGGGTGGCTCGAATTTGCAGATCGGGAATTCGAAGGTGGAAGAGAGATTTTTTTGTATTTGTTTTTTTGGATGTGTTTTGGGAATGGAAATTTTGGAGATTTGGAGATTTGGAAATTGAAGAATTTGGGGATGAATGTATTTTTTTGAGAATTTGCAGAATTGTTTTAAATTCGGAGTTGAAGATTTGGGAACTTGGAAATGGGAATTTTCTGAATTGTGAATATTCTGATTTTATCGTAGTTTTTATTATCAGGGTGTGAATTTTTCTGAAATTTCGAAAAAATTTGAACTTGCAGAATTCTCAGTTTTCCCAAGATCGAAATTGAAAAATTTTCGAAATACTCTGAAAATTGGAAATTCTTTTGAATTGGCAAACTTTTAAATTTCGGAATCTCTAGAACTTCAAAATTTCTAATGTCTCCCAAATTTCGATACATCCAAAATTTGAGGAGATTCCAAGCTATAAAAATGTCAGAAATTTGCGGAATTTTAAAAATTCTAATCTTTCCCAACTCGAAACTGCAAAATTTTCGAAATTCTCTAAAACATGGAAATTCTGTCAAATTCAACAAACTTAAAAATTACGAAATCTCTAGAATTTAAAAATTTTTAATATCTCCCAAACTTCGATAAATCCAAAATTTGAGGAGCTTACAAGCTATAGAAATGTCAGAAATTCGCGGAACTTTAAAAATTCCAATTTTTCCCAACTCGAAACTGCAAAATTTTCGAAATTCTCCAAAACTTGGAAATTCTGTCGAATTCAACGAACTTCAAAATTACAAAATCTCTAGAACTTCAAAATTTATAATATCTCCCAAACTTCGATACATCCAAAATTTGTGCAGCTTCTCGAAACTAAAAAAATCTCCGAAATTTCAGGAAGTTAAAATATTCATAAACTTTACAAACTCGAAACTAAAATTTTCGAAATTCTCCAAAACTTGGAAATTCTTTCAAATTAACAAACTTAAAAATTCCAAAATCTCTAGAACTGCAAAATTTCAAAATCTCTAAACTTCAAAATTCCTAATATCTGCCAAACTTCGATAATCCAAAATTTATGAAGTTTCTAATCTCTAAACATTCCCGAAATTTGCAGAATTTTGAAAATTCCAATTTTTCCCAACTCTAAACTGCAAAATTTTCGAAATACTCCGAAACTTGGAAACTCTTTCAAATTAACAAACTTCAAAATTCCCGTTATTTCCGAAAATTCGATAGACCTAAAATTTGTGAAGCTTTTAAATAGCTATAGACATTACCAAAATTTAATGAATTTTCAAAAATTCCTTAACTTTACAAGCTCGAAACTGCAACATTTTTCGAAATTCACCATAACTTAGAAATTTATTCAAATTCAACAAACGTCGAAATTCCGAAATGTCCAGAACTTAAAAATTCCGAAAATTTACGAGCTTGAAACTGCAAATTTTTCCGAAATTCGCCATAACTCAGAAACTTATTCAAATTGAACAAACGTCAAAATTCCGAAATCTCCAGAACTTCAAAATTCCGAAATCTCTAGAACTGAAAAATTTCGAAATCTCCAAAAACTCCAAAATTCCTAATATCTCCAAAACTTCGATACATCTAAAATTCAAGTTTCTAATCTAAAAAAATTTCACAAATTTCCGGAACTTCAAAAATTCCAAAACTTTACAAGCTCAAAACCTCACAAGTTTTCGAAATTTTCCAATTACTTGAAAATTATTTCAAATTCAGTCAACTTAAAAATTCCGGAATCTCTAGAACTTCAAAAATCCCAATATCCTCAAAACTTCGATGCATCCAACATTTGTAAAGCTATACAAATTTCCAATATTTCCATAAGTTCAAAAACTCCAAAACTTCACAACGTCAAAACTTGACAATTTTCTGAAATTCTCTAAAACTTCAAGTTCTTTCAAATTCTACAAACTTCGAAGCTTACACTAGAACTTTTCAGAAAAAGATTTCTATATAGTTCCTCCGGTCATTTTCTTTTTTTTTTCGAAAAATGTTCCGCAAGTTTAGAGAAATTCAAATTAAAAATAGGGAATTTTTATTTCTTGAGTCCTTTTTAATTCTGAATCTTATAAGATTTCGTATAATTTTAAAGATTTTACGAATCCCTCATAAGGTTCTGCATTTTCTACAAAGCACTTTATACAAACCTTATAAAATTTAAATAAATGATAGAAATTCTTTATTTCCTGAATCCTTTTCAACTCTAAACCTTATAAGATTTCCAAAAACCTCGAAAATTTTACATATCCCTCATAAGGTTCTTCATTTTCTACAAAGCACTTTATAAAATTTCAATTAATGATATATATGATAAACATATATTTAATATCATATTTTATTTGATATCATATTTTATTTATTATAATAATAAATGAAATGAAATAAAATGAAAATTTCCTAAAAAATTACAATGTTATTTTACAAGTTTATAGGAACCTTATAAGGCTGTATAAAGTGCCTCGTAAAAAATAAAGAACCTTCCAAAGTATTCTAAAATCTCCTGAGATTTTCGAAATTCTTTTCAAAACATAAGGTTCTTCATTTTCTACAAAGCACCTTGTAAAATTTCAATAAATGATACATATGATACACATATATTCAATATCATATTTCATTTAATATCATATTTTATTTATTATAATAATAAATGATACATATTTCAATGAATGAAATGAACATTTCCTAAAAAATTAATATGTCATCTTATAAGTTTATAGGAACCTTATAAGGCTGTATAAAGTGCCTTATAAGATATAAAGAACCTTCCAAAGTATTCTAAAATCTCCTGAGATTTTCGAAATTCTTATAAGAATCGAGTTTATGAAGAATGTTTATAGAAAATCCAGAAACGGTGTTTTCTTTGATAAAAACATGGCGCTTTCAAGGGGATCTACGGTGTAATTGGATTTCGGTTAAACAGCAGCAAAATCGCATAAGCAGAAGAGAAACAGGATGGTCTCGTTCTCGCTGACCAACTGGCTCGACTGCTCCAGGTGAAGCTCACAAGAGGAGTGTGGCCGACGCGTGCTTCTCCCCCCTTTTCTTTACTTTGACTTCTACGCACTTCCCGGCTCCTTCCTTCATTTTTTTCATTTCTTCTTATTCTTTTTCTATCAATTTTTCATTCTTAATCACATTTTTTATCCTCTGGATTTCAGATTGGAAAGAGTGCAAGATTCCGCACATGAAAATTCGAAAATTTCCGATTCGACGAGACTGAAATTTTTTGGATCGAAGAATTGGAAGTTTGAACTGAAGATTTGAAAATTTTTGAATTTGAATTGAAAAAGGGCAGGATTTGAGGGTTTGAATGCAGAATATTACAGATGTTGAATTTTTTGAATTTTTTTCAATAAATTGTCAGATATTCGAAACTTTGAATTGATGTATAAACAAAAATGAAAAATTTTATACTTCTGGTTTTTATAATAAATTAGTTGATTTATTAAATTTGATTTTCTAAGATTCTGAATTCAGTTTTGGATAATATAAAAAAAAAAAGAAAAACGAAACGAATTCGAAAATTTAGAATGTTCAAAGTTCAACTCTAAATTATATATATAAATAGAATTGAAGAGTTCGTCGATGTTTTTATCGATTTTGGATATATTTTTTTACAGAGTAATTATGTTATAGAAAATTTGCAAATATAAAAAAATTCGAGAGTTTTCAAAATTTTGAGAACTTCAATAATTCCTTACATTTTCATAATTCTACAAATTATTCTGAAATTTTATATGAGATTTCGAAAATTGTGAGAATTTCGAAGATTAGAAGTATTATAAAAATTTTGGAAATTGAGGAAATCCTGAAAATTTCTTGAATTTCGAAAACCTCAAGAACTACGTAATATTGAAAAACGGAAGTGTCGTAAATTTTCAGTATTTCGAGAATATTGATAATTTTATTAGATTTAAATCATTTTGAAAATATTCGTAAATCTTGAGAATCTTTAACATTTTGGAAATCGTACAAATTTTTGAAATTACAAGATAATGTAAGTTTAAAACAACTGAAATGTCAATTTTTATTTTTTTGAAAATTTTGGTAATTTTATTAGATTATTTGAATAATTTTGAAAATATTATAAAATCCCAAAAATACTTTGAATCTTGGAAATCCTTCAAATTTCGGAAATTACAAGAAAATGCAAATTTTGACAATGAAAAATACTGTGAATTTTTATTATTTCGAGAATTTCGGTAATTTTATTATATTTATTAGATTCAAATAATTTTGAAAATCTTCAAAAATCCCAAAAATCCTTATCATTCCAGAAATCGTAAAAATTTCGGAAATGCAAATTTAAACAATTTTTATACATTCAGAGAGTTTTAAAAATGTTAAAAATTCAAAAAACTATGAAAATTTCAAGAATTTCATAAATGTTAATTCTGCTACAAATTTCGAAGATTTTGTAAATTCTGAAAGTTTCGATAATCCAAAAAATCCGAGGATTC
>JAPYZK010000919.1:0-39691 GCA_030522785.1 Platygaster equestris | reverse complement strand
TCGAAATTCTGGCATTTTCATGTCAGATTTTGAAGTCGTATTCGCATTATACAGCTCCTATATTTTGACCATCGTATGTTGTTGTCGGTTGACATCTTACCAACGCTGCACTGACTGTTCAATGTAGTACTACGATGATGAGGTCGCGGGCTGTTTTCAAGTCCAAGGTTCAAGGTCGTCGGTGGTCCACTGCTTCCACCGCTACTCGACGATGAACTCACGGATATGACGCTGTGGGGTCTTCTGCTGCATCGACCGGAATCATCGGAGACGGAAACGGCGATAGAGTTGCGGAATCTCGGCGCTGAAAATATCCATCATATGAATTATATCAAGACGAGACATATGATAAGCTAGAAGAAATTGTATGGGAAGGAAAAAATAAACACATGATCAACTTGCGGACATTTCCAAAAATCAGGTGCATTTTCTCCAAGTGTAACGCAGTCGATTTTTGGAACTCGCCCTGAATGTACAACAGCTCTAGCAATATGGAGTCCATATTTTGGTAGTATTTTGGTATTAGGTAGTTTGTTGAACATACTTTTCGACAACTGAGCCACGCTAATGGAGCGATCGTTGATTTGGTCGGCGCTGGGCCTAATGTCTAGGCAGGGTTTGTTGCCTATGCCCATGCTCGACATTTCCGCTAGACGCACTTCTGCAAATCGAAATCGTCATTTTTCTTCAATGCTTCATACAACAATAATCAGTCATTATTATGAGCTAAATAACACGCAGTTATAAGTCATTTGAACGTGAATATATTGAGTCCAAATGACTCAACTTGGCACATGGCACTTTACAAGTAATAAATTTATAATGTTCATGCGACAAACAAAACGAATAGACCATACAAAAAATGCCTTTAACAAGGATAAGAGAAAAGGAAAGCACGAAAGAATTATCCAGAGGTGAAAAAGATGGATTTGTTGAGGTTGGGGTGGTGGTGGTGAATAATATAAATCATAATTGACCTCTGTTTCGAAGCGCCTGCTTCCACAGGAGATTGCTCAACTCCTCGGTCCACGCCTTTTTGATATCCTCGCTGGCGCACTGCAAAGTGTACGTGTCGCCGGGTTTCCTCTTGCGGAACCATATCTCCAACTTGGTGGGCGAGTCGGCGATCACGGCCGTGAGTCCGATGTCCGTCGTCTTGATGCTGTGCTTGTAGATGTAGATATCCAAGTTCTGCAACACGAATACAGATCGTCAGAAACGAAGCGAAGAGTCGCAACACCGCGTTTATCGCGCGCGGATGCTGCTTAATTTTCGTGCTTTTACCTTTCTGTCGGGGAAGCGCCGCGCTTTACTGAAGAGTATCAGGTCCTCGAAAAGAAACACTTGCCGCAGGCATTTTTTACCCTTGCCCTGCCACACGAGAAATTCGTTCTGCCGCAACAGTCTTCCTTGCTCTTTCACGTTGACCTTTGGAAAATTTAATTGCTCGTAATTTCTTTGCTTTCATGGGTTTTTTCCGACATTTTCGGATTAAAATTTGGGAATGCACATCTACTCGCAACCGAAATGTACTCGAAATGTTTGAAATCCGAAATTTTCAACCTAAAATTTTCGAGTTTCCGTTTCTGTTTAATCATCGCCACACTTGGCAATGTCCACTACTGCTGCTCCTTGGAACGTTGAAATTCGCATCTAATTTTGTTTTGTTTCTTCGAATCTAATCACAATTTCAATGTTCTCCAACTCCGCAACTCGTGAATAATAATATAATGATCGAAGAATTTTGGATCTCTCATTCCAATCCGCGAAAAGAATGAAAAAAAGTCGCGCCGCAATGAAATTGCCAATTTCAGCGGCAAGAAAATTATGATTATCGAGGAGTTTCAAGTGCGTAGGGCAAAGAAAGAAACGGCACACAATCGTCTTACATCGCAATCCCGGAGCGAGTCCATGGCGAGCAAGTCGTTGCCGTGCCTGAGCTGGAAGCGCACCATCTGCTCGGCGGCCCTGAGGTCGGCCTCGCCTTCGACCACGGGCCTGGGGCCGTCGTCCTTTTCGTCCTGCTGCTCGGCCACCAAGTGCTGCTCGGGAAGGTCGGTGCCCGCTTTGACCAGTTGCTGCAGCAGCAGCGCGTACTTGCCCATGCGCTGCACCGGTTTCAGCAGGTAACTCGCGAGGTCCATCTTGTCACCGAGCTCCAGTTGCTTCGCCTTGAAAAATGCCGAGCCGTACTCCGCCATCAGGGAGTCCGAGTTGGGCTTGTTTTTGTTGTACAACGCGTACAGGTAAAACTTCTTTTCCTGCAATTTTCGGCTATTGTTATTCATTTCTGAGGCTTTCGAAAAAGTTGTTGTTGTTGCAAGTTTACGATTGCATCGATGATGATGGCGATGATTAATTTTTGGTCAGGTAAAGTCAGCCGAGTGCAGATGGATAAAGGATGAAAATGATATAATCAGTAACGAGTGACTCACGTGTCGCAGGAAACACTGTCCCACGGACATGGGGGACTGCTCGCACTGCTCGAGCTCCCGCAGGAAATGCTGACTGTGGAACTCGTAAATTTTTTCGACGTTGCCGAAAACGACGTTTCTCTGACCGCGCAGGGATTGTGGAATGTCCTCGCGCACGAGTTCCGGAATGTAGTTCTGGAAAACGAAGTCTCCTCGATAATACCTACTACACATTATCATTATCCCGACTTCAACATAATATTATAATAATCGCAAAATCGCGCAACTGCCCCGTCGAGTGAGTGTGCGAAAACCTTATCACGCTTCGTGAGAGCACATTAGTATAGTCTACGAGAATGCAGGCCTTTCTTTTCTATCATGCTGATCGAAATCAGCGCTTTTGTTATCATTATTATTACCTCTATTATGTATTCCAGGGACCTGACGTAGTCGCGTTCAGTCTGTATCATCTCCCTCATTATGAGCAGTATTGTTCTGCGAACAAGAACGTTTCATTAGCCCCGCCAACAATTACGTAACGGTCTTGCAACTTTTCCAGCCTCTTGTCATCAGCCCCGCGCTATGGCGCTTATTTATATGTATAATACTAATTCTCGAAATCGCTTCGTCCCTACTGCTGCAGCATTCGATGCTTGGGAATATCCCAAACATAGAATTCGAAAAATTGGGTAAACAACAGGTGTCAACTCGTTCGAGTTGACACGCGTGTATTTGATGATTTTTAGGTTATGTTAGGTCCCGGAAACATCGAAAAATCGAGATTCAGTCTATCGTCGTAATTTGAGTACGATTATCCCCGTCATATTATACCTACGTGTTATTGTGTTTTGAAAAAAACAACGGCAATTCCCAGCTGATGTTGAATTTTCAAATCAGTGGTTTTTAACGTCTGATATTAAATGATAAGAAGATGATATTTTCCGAAGATGATCATGGATTTTGGAACGTACTTTTTGGCCTTCATGCCAGGCGCGATACTGGGTGCTCTGTGAAGGTGAGAATTGACGGGTGGTTTCGTCAGCCGCCGGGGATTCGGACTCCGCGGTGGACTGCGTGTCGGGGTTCTAGGCGGAGAAGAGCTATCCAAGAGCTGTTCCGAGCTTTCGCCAAGTTCCGCGATGTTGCCTAAAATTTGTCTGCCAGAACTTGCCGGACCCAAAGATGTTTCTATGGCTCCGGTGCAACTGGCGCTTCCATCGCTGTCGTCCCAGGACGAACCTTTGGAAGGACGAATCGTTTTCGAGTTATTGCGCGAGTTGAAAATTTTGAAACAAATCTTGGGCAAGTGGTGACACTCAGAGTCGAGTTTTGTATTGATGCGCACTTTTGACTGTATCTTTTGTGAAGACTGTGAATTTGGGAATTCCAGATCTGAGTCTAGAAAACGGAACAACAATTATCGTTCAAATGGGAACAATTTGAAAATTCGAGAATTTTCAACAGCTGTTACTGGAACTTGGAAATTTGGATTCGGAATTTTTTGTTTCATTTTCATTCCTAATCAGCAGATGAAAGAGTTTGACTGTAAGAATCGGTCACGTGAATGACATTACTATTTTGTAAGTTGTCAACTCGGGACATGTAAAAATTCAGATAAGAGATTCGATAAGATTTAGTAAGAGAAACATATCCACTGTAGAAAAGGTTGGATGCGACTAATTGCTTGAGTAAAATTTTACTATAAATGAGTGCGAGAGAAACTCACGTTTGAGGAGGGAATCGTCCCAAGAAGCGGGCAAATCCGAAGTGGCGTAGGATCGCCTCCTCGCGGGGCTGCCTGGCGCCGAGGAGAGCCTCACGCATTCCAGGGCCTCGGCGCACTTGCTCTTGGCGACGCGGCACTGCTCCATGAGAATGTCATTCCCGAGTTTTTCGGCCAGGGCGGTCATCTCGGCGAAGTGCTCCGGTGACAGGGGCGGGTGCGCCATCAGGAATTGCTGGGCCCGTCGCTCGCCGGCGAGTTTCGCCTCCTGGGCCCACTCGAACGCGCGGTCCTGCAGCAAGCAGCATCTCGAGGTGTCCTCCAGGTACTCCCGCCTGTCCTCCAGCCGCGAGCCGAATCCTCGGAGGTGCTGTTTCAGCGATCTCGCGAGTTCTCGCAAACCGCTCGCGCTCGCCGCTTCTGCCAAGTCGCTGCCTTTGTCCAAGTGTCTCTGCAACAGGTGCGAATAGGGGATTTTTATTTCATTTGATTTTTTCTTGTGCTTCTCCTCATATTCCAGTCCGCGGAGTAGAATTTTCGTATCGTTTGGATATTTCGGTCCATTCTTTCACGTCTCTGAGTTTTCTAATATAACTCGAAATTTCAAAAAACCAGCGTATAGCACAGTGGCTGGGAAATCGCACCCCGTGTCTACTCTTTCTGAAGGAAATAAGTGTTGAATTTTTGAAATCCGAAACTGGCTTGTCATCAAAAAATCGCATTTGGTAGTATGGGTTCATGACTTATAAAAATCGCTCGGCGTCGAATGATGAAAAATCGGAATAATGATTCAACTTTGAACAATCGATCGATTATTGCTCTCTGGTTTCTACGTTCCTCGAGCTCGTAGGGTGAAATCTCCGAATAGTTTCGATACTTCGATTCATTCTTTGACGCCTGTAAAATATGCCCCAACTCGCCCAAGTCGCGAAAAACCAGCATCGTAGCGGCTGATAATAATTTTTTCTGTTACGTTTAATGTTTTGATTCTCAACGGAAAGTTTTTGGGGATTTAGGAAGACTTGGGGATTCAGTCGGGAATGGGGAATTTTCGAGCACTCGACAGAAAAAATTTTAGTTTCGGCTTGAAAACTTGTCGAATCCGAAAAATCATCTTGAAACACGAAGTAACTACATTTGAAAAATTACACTCAAAGTCTGTAAATTCTTATACAGAAATAAATTTTTCGGTTCCACGATGAGGAAACGAAAAAACCGTGCGCTTGCAAAATCGAAATAGTAAAAGTTTCGGTCTGGAATGCTACGCAAGTTCGAAAAATCTGTTCGAAAATTCTAAAGAAAAAACTTTCCATGCACCCCTTGATTATTCCGAACCTGCCATTTTCACGAAAACCCCCTAAATGCTGGCAAATAGCTGACAACTCATGCGCAACAATTGATGTCTCGAAGAAATTTTTGTTCCCTTGCAATCGCGTGTTAACGAAGATTATTCATAACCGAGTTCTCGACAGCTATTTCCAAGCAAATTCGTAATGTGTAAGATGCGCATTCAGCAACTTTCCAGCGCACTTGCCTGGGTTCCCCGATCTCTAGGGCTATAATTAGAAAGCATCTGCACGATATTGATTATCATCGCTCTGCCATCCGCGGGCGCGTTTACGCGAAAATTCAAAGCAAAACCCGCGTTTACGAGGATTATTGTAACAACTACGTACGCAGGTTTAGCCTGTCTACAGTAATTGGGAGATCGACCCCGAGAGCACCCCCGCAATAATTTGCAGGATTCGTATTGGAATCAACAACATTCTTTTGAAATCCTTAATTTTGTGAAAAAAGTTGTTTATTTCTTACAAGGCGACTGATAATTATACAATAATATAACAATCTAAAATTCTGATGACACTTTTTCTCAGAAGAAGAATTTTGAAAATGATGTAAAATTTCAGTAACTCATGAGAAATGGACTTGTTCGAAAATGTCAAATTTCATCAGAATTTCGTTGATCCCACAGGGTTCGAAATTCCTAGGACACATTTCTCGTTAACGCAATTATATTAATGCGGATGTCTCGCTCGATCAATGATGCCTTTCTATGTCGCGCGTTCTCCCGAAGAGTTATTATCGGACTTTTTTCAGCCACTCCACTATTACGAAATGCGTCACGACATACTTCGAATTTCTCAAATTCGATGCCCGGTGCGAAATCCCTTTTTTTTTCACTGTAGATCGTCGTTGGAAGTGCGCAAAAATTCTCGAGTAGAAAGTCAAATAGGGTGCAATGTCTAGATGGAAGGAGAGAGGATGAAAAAACGTTGATATGCTTTCGTCATGGCCGTTTCTCCCTTTCGCTCGGCCGTCGCCGATCCTAGCCTAAACGGCGCTCGGGGGCCCACTTTCTGTGTGGTGTTTGCGGAGCTCTTCGTCGCTCCGCATCGGTGCATGCAGATTGCAAAGCACTTACACGTCGCCACTGACATTTTCGCGACACGCACTTTGATTTGCGACTCGAGCGATCGAGTGTCTGCTGCTGCAGGCAACTTTGGCATTCTTTGTAGCTAGCGTCTGCTGCAAATCATGCAGGGCTGCTGCAGCTGTTTATGAATCGATGCAAGGAAGCTATACCGATTTTCGACGCCTTTCCATCTCCCAAACCATCTAAGTACATTACATTTTTTCGTTCTCGAATGGCTGAAAATTCAGGCCTTTTTTATCGCATACGAATTTACAGACTTCTCAACTATTATAGTGTATATTATATTTTTCATTCAAGTTGGGGAGAGTGTTTGACATTTTGAAGAATTTTGAAAGCAGCAAGTTGTCACATTTTGGAGTGGTTAGAGTCTGGAAAGTTTTGAGGCTTGGAAGATTTTTCAAGTTCTGGAATTGACAAGTTTTGAGGAATTTCGTAGTGTGAAGATAGTCAAGTTTTGAAACTTTCTAAGTTTTGGAAATTTTAATAAGTTTCTAGTTTGCGATAATTCTGAAATCACATACATCAGAGATTCAAAAATTAACAAGTTTCATATATTTTCAATTTCTGGAGATTTAAAAATGTTCGGTTTTTCAAGTCTGGAGAATTTGCAAGAATTTGAAAATTTGAGAGAATAACGAAAAATTTTGCAGTCTTAAAACATTTTAAAGTTTGCAAGTTTCGAGATTTCATAATATAGGAATTGCGAAAATGTTCGACAAGTGCACAAGATTATCAAGTTTTCGATCAAGAATTACGAAATTCGAAAGTTTTTAAGAATTGTGGAATCCTCAAGTTTTGAAAGTTTCGGAAATTTTGCAAGTAATGAAAGTTATGGAGCTTCGGAATTTGGAAGTTGTGGTGTTTTTAGAAATTTTCCAAACTTGATAGTAATCTCGAAGTTGAAAAAAACAATAGCATTTTTTTGAACGCCATGGAAAAAGTATGTGCAGGCATTTTTTAAACGCACTTTTACAGCGTTGCATGGCAAAAATTAATGTTTCCCAATCGATTTCGCCTATCGACTTTGACCCTTGATGGACAACACTTGGTGTCACTGTGACCCCACCGAAACTGTACACTTAGTTTCAAAATTTCAATGATAATATTTCATTGTAATACCATAATAATACCATAATTAGTGTACACACTGATAAGCAAAATCAAGAGCTAGTCGTATTAGATCGCCGCCCGCGCAGTTTTGTGAAAAACTCGCCTATTTCATACTCGCAAATGAATACCTTTTTTCTAATGTTTCATATCGAAATAATCTTATTGTTAAATGCAAATTGTAGCATTGGTAAAGTATATGCCCGAAATTGTTGCTACAAAATACCGAATACGTAGAAAGTTATGAATTTCTTCGTAAAAATCCTGATTTCTTTTTTCAAGTATTTTTTTCGAATACTTTAATCAGCACTGAGGCTTTAAAAATGACATCATTTAAAAGTGATGTCATTTAAAAATGACATCACTCATGATTTTTTTCAGCGATAAGTATCGTTTACTTTTGATCTGACAGCTATTTGAAGTCAGTGGGGTCGGTGTGACCCCATATGTCCTTTATGGAATTATTTGGAGGTGTGTCCTTTAAGGGTTAAAATGACGTATATACGTAGTTTTCCATTAGACTTAAATTTGATTAAATTCAGTCCAAAGAGCGACGTTGAAATTTTTGTGACGGACGCGACTATTCATCGCAGATTGTTATCTCGAGTGGAAATCGCGGTAAAAGTGCATCTCGTATTTCTTCCGAGGATCAGATTTTGAAGTTGCGCACTGTGCACTTTTTTTCCTCTTATCGCTCTTCCTAGCGCGGCAAAGTTAAACTGGTGCTCATTATTCATTATTTCGCACGAATTAATAATCTCAAAAACGAACCATAAAGGTTTTTTATCGAGGAAAAATTGTTGGACAATTTTTGATAGCTCGTAGAACATTGTGCTCCTAGCAGTGTTATTTTAATAATTTTAACTTTTCTCCATTCTGATGTTCGTCTAAACATGATTTTTTCTTCTTTTTTTCACTCACCCTTTTCGGCGAACTGCAATTGTCGAAGCCTTTCTTCTGCTTTCTTGACACTTACGACCGGAAACCGATAAAAAGTGAGTTCAGGGTTTTTTCTCTCCGTATTATTGCAATCGGGCGCACAACAAATATGCAAAATGCGATCGTTTACAACGCGCACCCAAGTATCTGCAAGTATTTACTGTTTATGCACCCAGTTGCACTTTTTTTCCTCACCAGGCGGTGCCAAGAGGGATACGTACAGAGCGTATACGCTTCCTACTTTATTATCGCGCGGTGACTTTTACGTTTCGGTGTCAGTTTAATAGATTCCGAAAGGCTGTGATAGATGTAAATGCCTAGAAAGTCTCGGGAGTCGAGTACACCATTTTTCCATCAAGGTGATTTTATGGAAAATGCTTGGATTTTCTTCACTTATTGAGACATCCTATACTATTTCAGGTTGTGCAATAGTCGTAAAGAAATGAAGTGATTCAATCATTCCGGATAAAATTGTGTTTTCAGATGGCTCGATGAGTGGTTTTCATTGTTTTTGGGAGTTGAACGAAAGTTTTTAGCTTTTAAAAAGAGTTGAAAAAGGAGACGAAAAAAATTCTTCTACAAATGTTAGCTTGAAGTAAAGTACATAATATAAATATAATATGTTTGTGTTGTAATAATAGTAAGAATGATAATAATGGAAGGATTTTAGTATTCATTGTTATACTATTTTTCTTCTCAATTTCCCAACCTTACAATATGACGCCATTTCCGGTTTTCCTCTTTGCCGTATTTTCCTAGGTATTTTCCTTGATGGAGGAAGAAAGTTGATAGAATTTAAAAATATAAATGAAAAAGGAAAATGCCCGACGAGGCCGACGAACGCATACGCATTAACACGCGGCTTAAATAAATACACGTCCGCCGCGAGTGAAAATCGGCCGTAAAAACGCGAAATACCAACTGATTCGCGTGTTTCTAAATCTGCGCGATCGGATCACGAGAAAACAGCTTCATATGCATTTGCGAGAGAAATTTTCAGCGCTCAGTGGAATTTTTATATGAGCGTGAATTTTCACCAAAAGCCTCAAAGAATCAGTATCTTTTTGATCCTTTTTCATCCACCCTTGCCCTCTCCAATCTCAAGCCGAAAAAGCACATCCAGATCGATCTGCAGATCACATTACCCTTGGAGGTACATACCCCCCCTCAAGAATCCCACTTATTGTTAAAAAATTAACCCAAATCGGAGGATTTCCGGAGCTGGCAATTATTATTACTTTTTCTGTGATTAGTGTGAATTTGCCACGGTCACGGTAGAGTGCAGGATAGAAAGGGGGGATGGAGAAAAGAGCGACGATGGGATCAGATGGGATAAAAGGATACTGAACATTCGTGCCAACTAATGGTTCCGCGCCGGGTTGCTGACCAGTTTGGAATGCCGCGCGTAAGAAAGTTGCGCCGGGATAATACGTACGTGCTCTCGCAGCTCGTAGCGCTGCTGCGTTGTGCTCGAAAGTGCAAGCGGACCGAAAACCGAACAAGTGCCGTAATTTTGGGAGCTCAGCTTTTTCTGAGTTACCGAGATCACATTTAGTATGAGAAATCTCGTTGCGAAAACCACTGACACCGATTCCGCAACGTTGTTACTTTGTCCTTTTGGTACGAGCCGAAACAATGATTTTCGAGCACGATTTCTTACCAATGATTTATCATTGCGAATTGAGTTGATCGCCCTCGAAAAACGTATTTGGAAAAGTAAAAACTTGAAGAAAAGGTAAAAATTGACGTAAATTGATCCTCTCATAATGTCTCATTATAATTTGAAAAGGTCGTATTTGTTATATTATTTGAATTAATTACTGCTCTTTTGCAGACTATTGAAATAGTTGTTTTCGAGCGAATTACTCCGAATCAATTCCCATATTTTCCTATTCGATTAGTCATAATATTTAGAGTAATCCGCGAGGATTAGTTAACCTTTTCGAATTCCAAGCGTTTATGAAGCTTCATTCCTGAACGTAAAAGAAGCTTCATTACTTGAACATTTTTCTCTGATAAACAATTCATCTCTCGCAACAATGACTTTCAACATTGATTGCTCGAAAATTATCAGCAATACGAGATGAAGGTATATCTAAAAAACTCATTCTGGCCGAACGTGTGACTTATTGAGTTGTCCGAGATTTCCAACAGTTTTGATTTACAATCCAGAAAAGAAATTAAGTCGTGAAAAACTTCTTGTCTATTGGACCGTGCAAAATGCAAATAGTTTGACCTGGAATCTTCCTTTTGTATTCAGCGCGGAATCATAAGATCCGTGGCCACAAATCACTTGTCGCGATACTTTCTCTCTGCCGCTCTGCGAGGCAAAAAAAGGCCGCATTATATGGGGTTTTTAAACTTCGGCCAGGTCTCGTGTTGTTGCTTCGCATGACTCGTTTTTCTCCGAAGGTAAACGATCTGCACTCACCTCCCCGATTCCTATCTTTTTATGATTTCGGGGGGGATCGCTGATTTTATACACGGTCGGAAATTTCGGTACAGGAACTGGTAATTTACTCTAGAGGCGTTATAGGCGGGGGACTTCAAGGAGTTCCGTCTTGAATTTCAGTCCCAAAGATGTGAAGAACGAGTTGGATGGAATAAAAAATAAGATTTGAGTGTCGGATTGTTGTCAAGATAACATTGATCAGTTATCTTTTCACCTCAAATTTAGAGAACATTATATTATGAAATTGATAATACCAGACAATTCGGATGATTATAGATCGCAGTATTTCTCGTCTGCGAAAAATATGTCAGGTATAATTATTGGAGAATCTGGAAATTAGAAAAATACTGAAGTGACTTCAGAGACAGTTATTTTAATTTGAAGCGTGGAAGTGCAAAACTTGACAAGTGCGATTTCGATAAGAGTTGTCTCTTTACGACTTTTAAAAATAAATTGAGCTTTATGGAAATGGCATTCAGCCCCTTTTGCTCTTTATCCTCCATTTATGACCGAAAAAAATATTGCGAAAATCCTAAAAGTCACTCGACCTTTCCTGTATGACTTTTTGTTCGACTCTCCCAATAACGTCGAAACCGTATAACATAATACGTATCTCGCAAGGCTTCAAATCAGCTCGTAAATGATTAAATGATCCACGCGCGTCCTAATAAAATTCTATCAGAGCGAGTTTTATGTCGCGAAAATGCCCACTCGGCGCGATACAATGACTCATTTGCGAGCGGCGATTACTCGCCCGCTTGTACAGCTGAATGTGCAGTTTATTGTCGCAATAATTGCGGGCAAGGGGGTGTGAATTAAGGTACAGGGCATGCTCATTGAGAGCAGCTCGGCAGATGCGCGGTGAGCTTTTGTGCACGCCGTTATAATAATTATTCTGGTCCCGGCTTTGTGGCGTGATTGCAGCTCCTGCAGCAGACGAATAATGCCAGAAATCACGGGCGTTATTTGCTGCCAGCTTTGTTGAACTATTACGGGACAGCAGGCGTTGTTTGTTTGGGGAAATCGATCAGTTATCGCGCGACAGTTCTGTTGTGTTCAAAACTTAGTTCCGAAAGTCACTTAGTCAGTGGAGGATGAATAATAACTGACGAGTAAATTCATGAAAATTCATTGCATGATGAAAACTGGTTTTACGTAATATTATACAGAATCTTGCAACTTTCCTCAGCAGTGAAAAACCCTCAACTCATACTTATCAAATGTTTAATATGCATATTAAACATTTGATAAGTACGAGTAGAAAAAAAATTATGAATCAAAATATCGTTTTTTTGAAACTTGTTCATCTTCAACACAAAGCTCTTGGATACGGATATAATTATAGTTATCTCTTAAACATTACGTGAAAAGTGATTAGGTGCTTGTTTATATGTATATCAGAAATCGGAGAAAGGATCTACGAGTCCACTTTTTGCAACATCCCGACCACTCTATGAGGTATACATGTAACCAAGTACAACGATGATAGATGAAATCTGATGGAATGTTTTTTTCGCTTACATAATGATAATTACACCAGCACCAGCTAACCAGCTACTTCATTTCGATCTACCAAACAAAGCCCATTTTCATTCATATTAATTTGTGTGTTGATGAACGGACTTGATAGTTTGAGAGTGCAGTGCAAATATAACAACTTTCAATCAATGTGAAAGTGACATGTCATAATCGAAACGACAGACGTGTGGCAAGTCGTGACATGACCGAGTCATGTCTGGCAAAAGACAGTGTTTGCTGACATGTCACATATGAATTTTATCGAGATTTGATTTATTATTTGCGGAATGATTTCTGTTCATACATACAGTCTATATTATTATATGGGTCTATATTTGCGAATGATGAATCATCATTAAAATTCTTATTTCCATTAGCTGTAATACTTAGAGATTTCGTCATAATTAATAAGTGTCCGAGACAGTAATGATGAACTTTGGTATTCCGCATCACTTTCGATTGGGACAACCTTCGACGACGAGCCTTTTCCATCTCTCCGGGTTTCAAAAATGGAAAAGAAAGTCCATGGACGTCGCGACCGGTAGGGAAAAATCGCAGATACGTTCCGCGCGCGATCAATGGATGCGTCCGAACAAAAGTAGCCAGGCGTCCGATTGACTTTCACTCGGAAACCTTTTATTACCGAGAACGTTCATTTTGCGTATCGCGATATCGCGCCATGGACTGATTATTATTCATTTTTCATCGTCTCGACGCGATTCTTCAAAAATGTTACGCTCCTTTTTCCGTGGCCTACTAGCTCGATCCCTTATTCTATTTTATGAAACGCATGCTTGAGTTTTCAATCGGGACGAAAAAAAAAAAAAACGTAAACATCTGGTTTGAACTGTACTGTATGTATACTCCAGTTATTGTGTAAAAACTGTAATGTAGTACTCTCTCGAGAGCGAACATAAGAATCTATAAGAAATTCCACCGAACCTTTTGTCCCAATGTAAAAATCATCGGAAATATGATCGACCTCCAGTACACGAATTTTCACAAGCACTCTCAATTTCAATCATTTTATTCTGCGCACCCCTAAACACGCCCTCAAGTACCAATTTCGTGTTCTCACTTGAGGGGCTGCCCAAAATCGAGGGTGCAAGGGCGATATTTGACATGGAACTGACGAATTATTATTCCTATATCCCTCAAGCGTCTCTACGAAACGAACGCACCTGGATCCAGTTCAAAGAGCGCCCTCAATTAATTAATCAATTATTGAGATTGACGTGGAACAATTCGAGGAGTGTTGCTTTATCGCACTGTTTTCATACTTGACGCGCGACTTTCAAATCCAAACGAAAGAGAAGTTTTTTATTGTTCCAATTTCAATCGACGACGCGCGCTTTTTCATCGAGTTAATGATTCAACGGAGCTGGAAGAAATCTGATACTTTGATCGCGAACGTTATTTTCTTCTCTACAGTACAATGTGTATGATTTCCTAATGAAATCGCGCGGGCTTAATTGCGAGTGATATTTCATGGTCAGTTGGGTCTAATCACGTTTCCAATCAATTACCGCGCGCGGCGATTTTTCTTTCGGCATGCGTGCTTCTTGACCTTTTGTGAATGAAAGATTTGTAATTGGGAGAAACGCGAGATGAGCGGGTATTCATCTACTTTCTATAAAGTGGCAGAAACTGAGTATGCTGCAGACTGTGTCAAGTTTCACGCGAGGAGTGTCATTAATTTATGCGAATCAACGAAATGGCTATTCATGCTCTTTGATGGCGTTGAGAGAGAAATATTGATTTTATTGATTTTTATGAAATTTCCATTCAAGTTTTTGACAGCTCGATGAACGTGGAAAATTCTAGAAATTTTCCAACTATACAGGAGTTTTCACATGTAAGAATTTTGCGGAAAATTTCATGAATTATTGAAATGTGGTGTATAAAGAATAAACACACATGTACACATGTATCACATATATTCGAAAATGTTGTTGATTTACATAGTTACGAAATGTTTGCAATTCTTTGGCAACTTATCTACAATTCAAGTTGATGCATCTTTCAGATTCTTACTGTGGTTCAAGATTTGAATCGGGAATTCAATTACAATTTCGATAATCAATTTGAATTTGCAAATTTTCGAATGAACGAGAATGAAATCGTAACATTTTGAAATTTCGAAGCTTTTTAGGTTAGGTTAGGTCAGGTCAGGTCCAAGTTTTTGAGAATTTACAAAAATTCCGCAGTGTTGAAAAATTTTTTATTTGAAAAGTTCTGAATTGTTTAGGAATTTTTAGAATCTTAGTTCGAAAACTAAACTCGTAGAGTTAAGTTCGCAAGTTTTAAACAATTTCAAAGTTTTTTTTTCCAGCTTCAACATTTTTCAAGTTCTAGATGTATTGAAGTTTTAGAAATCTTGCAAGTTCAAAAGTTATAAAGATTTCACAAATTTTGAGTTGGGACAACTTGTAAGAATTTTCAAGTTTTGGCGAATTTTGAAGATTATGTTCTTCGGTTTTGAAATTGTGAGGTTGTATTGTATTTCGTAAACTTTCAATAGTTTCAAAGTTTGAAAACTTACACGTCAAGTTACGAAAAATTTTGAGGTAACTACAATTTGGATGTATTCGAAAGATTTCAAAAATTCAAAATTTTCGGCAATTTCTCAAGTTTTCGAAGAAAGTGAAAAATTTCAAGTTTTGAAAAACTTTGAACAACTTTGAAAAACTCGACGAATTTTTCGAAGTTTCTGAATAATAATGATTCTTCATTACGTCGAAATTCGGCAAAATCTACATTATGAATTTCAAGAAATTTGTCTCAAGCTCACAGCTCCACCCCCCCCCCCCCCCCCCCCCCCCCCCCACCCCCAAGAAAAATTTACGTCTCCGAGCTTGGTGACGAAGCGTAAATTATTACTACTGTCCACGCTTCTCAACACACGATTCCACGGTAATCTCACGTCATCAATTCAAGAGCCCCACAAGAAATTGCTCACATTATCCAAACACAGAGCTCTAACAGCCTGAAATTTGTCAAAACGCGAAAGCCATCACTCGAAAATGCCGATTGCCAAGTACGAAAATCGCTCTGCCGTCTTCGGATCCGTCTTTCCCAGCTCGTCCACGGGAACATCAAACCGAAAAGCTGCACCGGGAAATGACGCTTATAATGATTGCGTGGCTATTTCCACGCGTGTCGGCGCGGGCAACTGGGATAAATAATACGCACCGCGACGACGTACTACGCCGCCGCGCTCGCGGCCGTCACGTAAATATCCGCAAAACGAGCGCGCGTAGAGGAAACCTTAACCGCGGGGAATGCGATGTAAACGAACTTGTGAGACAACGTCGAGTCAATGACAGTAAGGAGGTATATACATATACGTCGTACTGCAGTCCTGGCTTTTTCGCCCCGGACCGAACTGGACTACAAAGAACGACTCTCCCGGATTTATCGCTGTTTCGATGCAACACGCTGCACGACTACTGAAAGCGAATTACCTCCGGACCTTCAGACCTTCAGACCCCCGTGTTGCCCCGACGATTTACAACCTACTTCGTTGTTAAATGCTTGCTTTGACATACGCGAATTCGGTACGCTTGGCTAGAAGAGTGTGTATACACCTATAGGGGGATCGGGCTGTTATTTTGCGAAAGGTGTTACTTGAGAGCTAATCATCGTTCGCGAATCTTTGCCCACACATAAGAACACTCTTGTTTTGACAACACTGCGACGAGGCAAGAGATTTGGTATCAATTTTACTCATCAGTTCGCCTAGTTGCTCGGCGGGTTGATTCGCAATTTGGGAGCATTGTGTGTAAAGCTTCTGTCATTTTTGGAAATTTATCAAATTTACAATGTATGACAAATTTACAATGTATAGCACTTGTATGACGAACATATCACACAATTTGTCATATTTCATGAAGGTTCATAAAATACAAAGGTCTTTATTGAAAATTCGTATTATTGCCTCGGCAGAATCTTATCACAATAATATTAAACCTCTTTTCATTTGATTATAATAATTTCACCGAATTGATGCTAAATTGATGATAAATTATCATTATCTTGATCTACCATTTCAACCGTTGTTTCAACTGCCACTTTACGAAAATCTCGAGTCTTTTGTCTGAGACACGATGTCATCTCTAGATTCGCGTCGTGACACAAAACTTTTGTTCCACTTTGGCAAAAATAGGATCCAAAAAGTAGCATAAAACCATTGTGAGCCGGAGCGGAATTGTTATTGTCGAAAGAAAGAACGAACGACCGGATCAGTGCACGAGTAGAATAAGAAAACAGCGTACATTCCGGAATTTCGAGGCCATTGCGCATCTTTCTCGTGTAATGGTACTTAATCTGAATTTATGCTGTACCTATTATCGTTTAATTTCGAGTTGAATATTCTGCTTGCAAATTCTCGATGAAATTATTATTATCGAATAAAATAAATCTGATATATACCTCGTATCAACCATGTTTTTAGTAGGCAAACAAATGTCTCTGAAGAACGTTATCATTTATGGAGAAAATGATCGATCTTGAATTTTGAAATATTATTATTTCCCTATTCTAGAATTTTTTTCATTTTCGAATTGGAATCACAAGTCTATGGAACGGATAGGGGTGGGAGAAGGGGGGGGGGGGGGTGTTGTAATTTTCCATCATTTAAAACACGATGACTTCTAAAATTCGAATGTCCGTGAATTTTGAAAGTTGGCCGAAACTTGAAATTTTTCAAGTTCTATAATAAAATTGTTGATTTCAAATTCGAGGAGAGGGATGTGGGGCGTAGCGAAAAATCCTAGTGAAAATTTGGTTCTCACTACACCACTGATAATCATCCAACGTCAAGCATAAAACTTTCAAAAAATCAGCATGCACAGAGTGGAGCCTATAATATCGTGTAACAAAGAGCGTAAGGAATGCGACAAGGATATTATTATTCTGCAGTTATATGACTCTGGGAGCGGTCCTGGCTACTTTTCACCTCTCGTCCCGATTAAAATACTTGTTTACTACTCTCCGCCTTTCCAGAAATAATCATTTTTTTCCACAACCCATATTATGATTGTTCTTATCTCGCCATTAAGTAGTTTCGTAAAGCACAAAAATCGTGTGAAAAAAGTCGTATTATTCCAAGGCCTCTGTCAATTGCGACATGATTTCCCCGCTAATTCGTTATTTTTCGCTGTTTATTTTCACCGGATCGAAGGGTAGCTATAATCGATAAAGAGATCGAATCAGATCGAATCTCTGGTATAAGTTAACTATCATTGCGCAGCGAGTCACGAGCGCGCGACTCTTTCGTCACGTGTACGATGGAGCTTAACGAGAGCACCGATCGAAACGCTATTAAATGTGCTACAGTCGAAGAAAGAGAAGGTGGACATGCAGCAGCTGGGATGAATAGCGAAATGTAACAGCTATTTGCGCAATTTGTGGGAAGGAAGGAAAGTGGTTGATGTATTTTTCATATCGAGCGATTTATTTTAAATAGATAAAATGTTACACGAGAGGTAACTCATTCAAGGAAACAAAAAAACAAAACAGATATACTATAGTATTCGAAGTAGAATGTTAAAAGTAACATAAATCGTAAGTTTATTCATTTGAATGACTTGAATGATTATTATTAGTTGGAGACTGTATTTTGGAGATTTGGATCAGTGTATTTGGAAGACTCGCATACAAAGTTGACTATAGTTGAAGGACTTTAATCGATAGTCGAATGTATTGATGAAAGTATGTATATCTATGGTGCTGTACTTGAAGGACTTGCATCGGAAGTTGAATGCATTTGAAAGAGTTATGTTTGCAGGTAAAAGTATTTCAGTGTCTTCAGTCTAGAGTTTACTGTGTCCGAAACATCAATATCATAATCTACGATTTGCGTTGTTTGTCCGAAAAGTTTGATACACAAAAATAATGTACGGTTTTAATGATATACGGTTTGACAAATAACTGTGCATTATATAACGTAATATTTCTTGAATTTTCGATACATTGAATATTACATAATTCTCTGAATTACGAAATGAAAAAAAAAGAAAACACTCTTCTCATCATTCTATTTCGAAAATCTGCATCAAGAACTGATTCAAAATTGACTGAAAGTTGGATTTGAATCCGACATCTAATTATTCAAGAATTATGATCAAATATTCAAAATCGATGGAATTTTCTGAATTACTAGAATTTCTAAGGATGATGGAATTCTCGTAATTTTAGACTTTTGACACACTTAAAAGTTTTTTGGAATCTATTATACCAACTATTGGGTGTTTTTTGAATTGTCGAAATTTTTGGATTTCTCGAATTATTTTGAAATTATGAAAAAATGTTCCAAGTTGATGAAATTTTATTATTCCTACTAGAATTTTGTAGAATGATAGGATTCTCGTCATTCATAACTTTTGATGTATTTACGAGTTTTTTGAAATTCACGATGTTTTAGATTTTTTCATTTTTGACATTTTCGGAATTCTCGAGTTATTAAGAAATTATGGCAAAATATTCAAAATCGATAAAATTGTCTAAATTATTAGAATTGTCGAAAATGATTCAATTTTTGTAATTTATAACTTTTGTCGAATTTACAAGTTTTTTGGAATTTACGAAAAATTGCATATTTTGAAAGCGTCGAAATTTTCGAAATTCTCAAATTATATAAGAATTATGATAAAATAATCTAAATTGATGAAAATTTTCAAATTACTCCAATTTTTTAAGAATGACAGAATTTATGTAATTTTTTATTTTTGATGTATTTACACGTTTTTTGGAATCGACGAAATTCTAATTTTTTTTTTTCAATTTGTCGAAATTTTCCAACTTCTGAACATTTCCAAAATTTTCAAAACTTCAAGAATTTCTAGAATTTTTCTCGATTCACAAAATGTTGAAATTCTTGTAACATATTTTTTAAAATTTTCGAAATGTTCCAACATCTCATAATTCCGGAAACTTGACAATTTTCGCAATGTTTGAGATTCACGAACCTCTCGAATGTCTCAAAATTCACGAATTTCTCAAAATTTCTCAAAATCGAAGTTGGATCTGAATCCAACTTTGAAATTTAGCAGGCAGATGCATACTGTATCTTATGATACAGTATGCAATTAGCCAAGATGACAACAAACTTGTATTGAAATGAAAATAAGGGAAAAGAATGTAAATTTCAATTGTTAACGACTTGAAGTCTGGGGGCAGCCTCGACTTGGCGGAGGCGTTGAGGCGCCGCGCCTCACCTTGAAATAGCTTAGCGATTTACGCAATTAAAGCGCGAGCTCGTGGCAGCTGCATGCGAAGGTAAAACGAGGGATGCATTCCGCGAGACGAGCAGATATACCGCAGAGAAAGGCGGGAATGTTGACCACAGGGCTCGCTAAAAATATACGTCAGCAGCGCGGTGAGGCAATGACTCTACGCCCGGCCCGGGCCAACTCTTACTTTCGCCTTCAGCAATTCGGCATGCAGATTCCTCAATACCGTTTCGCCACTTTTTCCTCCAAACTTCAGTTGAAGTATTTCCTCAGGATTCCCCTTAAATTCCCAATGATACCAATAATACGTTCTGAATTGTGGAATTCCACATTTTTCGAACGATGTAGAATAATCAAAATTAATTGTTTAACATCGTTTTCACGAAAGAAACAAGTCCCAAAAAATGATGAAAAATAAGAAAATTCTACACATTTTAGTAGTTTGTTTATTGCGTAATTTCGACTGCTCTTAAAACTCTCAAAGCACCGCAACGAATTTTTCATTTCCACAGCCTGCATTTTCGTGAGTTAGAAGTTTTCATTTCTTTGACATTTCGTACAGGTGCAGTATGAAAAATCTCGTAGGTACCTATTCCGTAAAAACGAGAAAAAAATCAACCGTTAATTTCTGTTCCTACTCGACACTTTTCCATGCACTGCGAAAAGTGTATAAGTCTTCAGAGTATAAGACTGTTGTTGCAGGGACGTGACGTGTATACAATGAATCGTCGTGAGATGATGATAATGCGCGTTATGAATGTAATAGTAACGCACAAAACAAAAGAAGCCTGATTTTTCCAAAACTGAACAACTTGCCAATAAATCTTGTAGGAACGCTGATTACACTCGAGGGAGCGGGGCCAGCGCGGTGTAGTCGCGGGTACGTGTGTCAAATGAGGCGTGAAAATGGCGCAATTCGCGACAATGCGCGTCCATTGATCGATCGCGCGGGAGAACGATCGGGATATGTCCCGCTGACACTTGGGTGCGCCGCCGCCGCCGCCGAGGCCCACGTGCATTTTTCTCCAATCGATCAATTTCGATATCGGCCAATAACAGTGCAGCAGAACTGCCTGGCGTGGCTTCGATCAATAGTCATAGTCTTTGCATACGGAATTCGGCTACTGATTGTGAGGGCCGGCTGACGATACATAATATACGTATTATCTCACAAGAGGATTTAGAGTTGGGCAAATATTAGATTGGAGTTTGATGGATGATTTTCGAAGACTTTTGGGTTTACAAACTGTTTTGTAAAATCTCACAAGAGGATTTAGAGTTGGGCAAATATTAGATTGGAGTTTGATGGATGATTTTCGAAGACTTTTGGGTTTACAAACTGTTTTGTGAATTATTCATGGAAAGCTCGAAACGCTAAAGAATTTTTCGAAGATCCTTGGAATTCGTGACCAGACGAATTTTACGGAATTTCCTCCTTGAAATCCAGAAATTTATGTTGTATTCTTGAGAAAATATTGCATGCCAAATGAATTCATACACTTGATAAGATAACAACTATTACGTATCGAATTTTGCGAAATTCGCGAGAATGTTTAAGAAGCAGGAATTCTTCAATAACTGCGAATTGCCGCACATTTGCCGTCAACAAGTAATATATTATTACCCTCATGCAAGAATTGATCGAATCAATTCTATCTATCAATCAATCATCAAACCTCGAACTTGGAGCGATGAACATTTGCAAAAAATAGCCAATTTTAACCCCCCTCCCCCTCCCGGAAAATTGCGCAATAATAATAGAGTACGGAGCTTTAACGGCAGGACCGTAATTCATTATAACCATTCGGAGTCGGGTAAAAATGCGTTAATTATTATCATAAATAAAAGTGTCGGGGGCTATGATTTATGACCGCGGGTTTCCTCACGACGAGCGCGCCCGCGAGTATCTTGCCATGCGAGTAAGCGTCGCCGCGCTAATCAAGCGATCACCCACGCAGCTATTGCGAATCTTCGCCCAGCGTTTTTCTCCCGCGGCCACCGCGACATTTCCATACTTGGGAAAGTGACTTTCGCCTCGCGCAATATTTACGGCGGCGGCGGCGGCGGCTCGATTCCTCAAAGGGGAATAAACCCCCCCCCCCCCTCTACTGTCTCTCCTACTCGTCTCTCATCGAACTCATCGCGATCATCGGGACCGACATTTTCCTTCCATCAAGAGATTGCGATGAAAAAGTCGAGACAGGTACTTTCATAAATAGGACATACGTTTTTAATTAGTGAGGGAAAACTGAGCTAAGGAAAAAATGACGACTGATTTTCACGATTTATACGAATCAACGGTAATACACGCGTCATTGTTCAATTTGTCGAGGACTTTTTGGAAATATCTTTGAATGGACACGATTTTTGGTAATTATTGGAAATTTAAAAAAAGCATAGAAAATTTAGAGTATTCCAATGAATAACTTCAGATTTTAGGCTAATCATCACACATTTTTTCAAGTAGTTTTTGAACATCTTCGGACTTCGGAATTTGTAGGATAAAATGCGGAGCAATTGTTACGTTCGATTCGAAAGAATTAGAATTCTCGTAAAATGTTTTTGACATTTGTTAACTTGTCGAAAATTGCCGTAATTCTATTACATGATAAAATTTCTTTTTGATGTCATTTTTGGAGATTTTTGAAAATCAATTAAGTTTCTGGAAACTATCTAAATTTCACGAGAATTTTCGAAAAATCCCCTACATTTTTTG
This sequence comes from Platygaster equestris, assembly GCA_030522785.1. Classification (NCBI taxonomy): domain Eukaryota; kingdom Metazoa; phylum Arthropoda; class Insecta; order Hymenoptera; family Platygastridae; genus Platygaster; species Platygaster equestris. The sequence goes on along the minus strand of JAPYZK010000919.1, from coordinate 17,156 downwards.
TGTGCAGCAGAATATTCTGTGATTTTTGGGATTTCTCCCGATACTTTCGAATAAGAAGAAGATCTCACACCCTCGAAAATACAAGATGTGCAAATTTCGAGAGACAACCAATTTCTCGCATGATAAAAAATTTTTCAACATATTCAAAGAAAAATCTCATCAAATCGAAAAAATCTATAAACTTATTATGCATTTCGAAAAAGATTCGTCAGTTTCTGAATTGGCTGATGATATTTACACAAACGACGTCTCAACGAATAAAGTCAATTTTCTCGTGATTTCCCGTTCTAAACAAATTAGAAAAAAAGCTCTGCAGAGGTTTTAAACAAATTCCACGAAAAAATTTTGCATTCCGAATTCTCTGTTAATATTGCAACTTTGCAAAAAATAGGCGATTTTACTCATATTGAGTTGTTGCTACTTTTAAACCGACTATTATCAGCAAAATTATCTAGAACCGTGTGCAAGGCACTCGTGAATAATTCATATCCGCCGATAATTTTTTTACCACTTTTGCATTCGACGAACGGATTAATATCGTCTTTATCTCTGTAGACAAGTGATCTTCCAGAGCTTGATTGTACGAGGTCCAATATTCGTCTGGAATTATTTTTCCATCTTCGATAAAAATCACCTAGTCATTTTTGTTGTTGTTTTTTTTTACTATGGTTATAATATTGCTCAGATAGACATTCCATTGTTGTGATGATGTGTTACAAAACATATTCTCTAATCAAAGTCAAGTCATCGATTCGTCATCATTTTATAAAATAAATGATCGATTGCTTGAAAACTCGAAATAATTATAATATTATACTATCATCAAAACTGAGTTTCTCCACGGCTCAAAACGTCAAAAATCGTATTCTCTCCACATTGTTGGAAAAAATATAGTCCTTAACACGTGCAGAGGGGCTTTTTTTAACGAATGTGAGGTTTGCAAGACGAGCCGAAGTTCTGCAATTTCCTGTAGAACAGAAAATTGGAAAAATCTCTGCAAATTTTAGAAAAAGAAAAGACGAAATATTCTGTGTCGACTGTGTTTCTAAATATTTGACTGATAACAATGCAGTCGAATGGATTCAAAATAGTAGTGACTTCATATACTAGATTCGGAAATGACCGATTTTTCTGAAAAACGGACATCTGATCAAAACAATTCACCTGCAACTGTATTGTATCTGTATTGTCTATGAAGAACTAACAATACTGCCAGAAAATGTTTTTATTAAAACATGATGATGTGATTTATGATGAATATCTTTACCGGTATGATGAACGTGACGATGCACAGAATAAAGAATATCAGTATTAACATCACCTGCATTTATTGAAAGAAAAAAATTTCGAAACCTTACGTAAGATTTGATGGGGGGGGGAGGTACTTGGAAATTGTACAGAACCCTTACAAGGGGGAGGGGGGTGTCAAAATTTCGGAAGAATTCCCTTGCGTAATTAATGGACAGCCCTTAAGCAAGCATGCGTCATCACCCAAACAGTAAAAGCCACGAAAACGACCCTGTAATAACAGCCATCATAAAAATGTCAATAGAAAGCCATGAAAAAGTGCAATTTCCATACGAGCCTAAAACACGTGGGAACAAATTCGCGAGCGGCAATTCGCTTTTGAGCGCGCTAAAAAGGCGCGTGTGTCGTTGCGCAAAAATGGGATAATTGGCTGCAGTCTCGTTACCTGCACCAGGAACGGCATTTTCGCCCGATCCGATAGGGACCAATAACTCGCTCCGTAATTACTTGGCGCTGTTTGTTCATATCAATTACACTTACCCACCCATGCAATTATATCCACGTCCCACCGCATAATCAGTCGCGCCGATCGCGGATGCCACGTCTGATCAAGTCATAACTCCTTACCAGGAAAAAGCCAATAATACAGACGCACATTTTCAGCCGCACATTTTCTCCCTATAGGCGAGCGATTTCCCCGGCGATCGATCTTAATCGACGAACTTGTCGGGAAATCTTACAATGGAAAATCCATTCTTTCCGAACTGCTGTGTACGCGTATGGGTAGTAGACTTATCGCGGAGTTTTACGCTCGTAAATTCCTTCTTTCGTTGACTGAGTCAACGATGGACTACTGCACGCTTCGGTGGATTTTCCGTTTCGAATTCCAGGAAATGAAATCACGTGCGATAAGGCGTTTTTCCGATTGATTCTTTGGAATGTGAACAAAATGGTTAGTGCTGGTATTGTTTTTCGTCAATTTATGCGCGTACATGGTTGATAAGATTTTCAAGAATATTGCGACCTGTGAAACAGATCGAGTGTTTCTTGATGTTCGCAGAAAACGGAAAGATTTTTACTGTTTTCGTCGTGAACGAAGAAATTACGTAACATAGTTGAAACATAGTTGAAAATTCTGAACATCGACATTTTTTTCCAACATTTTTTCTGAAAAATGCTAACAATGTCTATAATTTTTTTTTTTTAATTTGCCAACAAATGTTGAATGAGACGGGAATTGCTCTTGATTTTTGTAATATTTGCTAAAAAAATGTCGAATACTAGAAAGTGTGGAAAATTTTTTGCAATCCCAGTCATTTCGGATCAATTCTCATTAGATCGAAAAAAGATTCCAAGATTTTTCGAAATCTTAAGTTCGTAGAAATTTGCAAAAATGTTGAAATAACGACGACTTGTCTGAAAATTCCCTCGAACTCATATTATTATAACGTTTACCACGGCAGCGTCTCGAAATTTCCATAAAACTCCAAAATGCCTGAACAATTTGCATGTATTCAAGTAGTCAAAAATTTTCAAGGCAAACATTTTTAGAACATGGTATAAAATTCTCTTCATCTCAAAATAGCCACCAACTTTCCATTCATATTGTTTTTCATGAAGAGTCCCTTTGAATTTACAATATTAATATAATAATAGTAATTATCGACTCTCGCGCGACTGCAATAATAAATTGAATAATGGCCGAGGAAATAAAACGGAGGTGGAAGTAGTGTATGTCCCGGATTACGTCACTTGACCGAAGCACGAGGTCGTTACGTCGTTTTCGCGTTTCGCTCGCTTCAACTCGAATGCCCCCGCTGGCTTATTCATTCGATGCACAGCACTTTGATTACAAATGGGCTCGAACGTCGCCATTAAACTCCGCTAATCAAAGGACCTCGGATGCGCGACATGCACTGGAACTACGATTGCGTAAGGCATGCCCCATTCGATCGCCAGCCGATCGCTTTGCGGAACGATATTATAACGACGCTTAGAAATTTCGCGATTGCCCAATCGTAACTTGACTTATTTCTAGTTATAGTGTCAAATCCGAAGAAATGTATCCGACTGATTTCCTCATTCATTCGGCGCAATTTGTCATTCCCCGCCGAGATTAATGCGCGCCCGGCCATGGGGTTTTTCCCTCATTGTTTCGAAATGTTTAAATGCCGAATCGGTTAATCGATGAGAGATTAAGGAACGCCGGGCATTTGAATAGACGCTAATGACGGAGATATTGATGATTAGATTTCATACTTTTCTAATTATCGTACATATTATGGCTGAATGATTCATGGTTTACTGGAGTTTTCATTAACTTGAACATTTTTCCATCATCTACAGTTGGAAAAAGGGCATCTTAGTTTAACTGAACATTCGTACAGAATAAATTGTTCATCTGGAAAGTGTGATGAAATTGAGGTGCTTTTTTACGATGTTTTGACTCCTGATCTTGTTTTAACAAGTGGATAAATGTGAGTTTCATCAGGTTTTTCAATATTTCATTTATGATTGAATGAGCTGAATATACGCCAAGTTTCCATTCCAACAGATTAATAATCATACGATTTCCAGTGCTTTTGATGTACATAATTATTTTACAAATATGCAAATGTATCCCGAGATTTTCTCCCAATAAGTTATAGACATCTGCAGCCGCTTCATGGATTTTATTCCCATTAATTCTTATATACACTCTTACACGCCTTCACTCTATAAATTATAATTGATATTCAGTCATGCGATCGCCTACATTGAAAGAGCAGCATGAATAAAATTCGAATAAAAAAATAGCTGGATGCAAAACTGCTGGTTTTTATGAACGAGCAAGTAATATAGTCACACAAAATGTGATATAAAAGTTGATAATAACGGGACTTTTTGACTGGGCGTTTAGTTATGATATCATGTTTCCTTATTAAGAGGTATATCATATTTCGATAAACCTGACGACTTTTCAATCATTTTTATGTTATTTAGGTGGGATTTTTTTGTTGTGTTATTTAGGTGGGAAATTTTTGTTGTTCATTGATGATAGAATCATTGAAACTGCACAAGAGATTGGAAACAAGATTTTGATCGAGTATCAACTTTGGGAATTATTATATCAAATCTATTGGAAAAGGTTCTCAGTGCTTTTCAAATTTTGATTATATGATTTTAATCAATTATCGTAGTATATACTGACTGATATATTTCCTAATTTCCCGTTATTTCATTTCATTACATTCATAAATATGAGCATTTTGGATTTCGATGAAAAATTTCTTCGAGTCCAGATACATTACACTTCATCGTAGAATTCTAAAAATTACGAAAAGCAACATTTGAGAGTTAAAGAAATTCGAAAATCGAATACTTAGGACTTCGCATTCGATAAAACAACTCGAGAATATTTGAAGTTGTGCGATGGTCGGAGATTTGAAAATCGGGATTCCTACATCTGAAAATTAAAATACCGAAAATCAAGTGTTGAATGGGTACGACTGATGAAACTTTGAATCATCAAATACTTACATTCCAAAATTAGAAAATGTACGAAAACTAATACTGTAAAATAATATCATGGAATTTTCGAGTCAGAAACTTGTCAATTACAACTTTTGATCGAGATTATAATTCCCGACACGAATTAATAATTATAATGTATGTAGAAACATAAAAAGTTCGAGAAAATAGAAGAAATGTGCTTACATAATTTTTTCTATCAAGTTACATAAAAATGAAATTTCGAATGCGTCTCTAAAATTCCTGATTCTGGATCTAATTCCTTATTCAACCTTGACGAAAAATTGAGTAAGACATACAACTAATACAGAATTTACGAATTTACAGCCCATTACTAGAGTCTAGATTTATTGCTGTGATAACAGAGTTACGGCTGACATTGCAAAACATCAAATGATCTTCAGGAATTCGACACGAAAATTAAGCAAGAAGCTTCTGATGCCATAAATGACTCTGAAAGTTTAATAGAAAGTGTCGGGAGTGGATGATGAGCATGAAAAATATATCGATTAATTCAAATTCAGTGAAAAATAATGATAATTACGCTAGTCGCGGAATCTACCATATTCCTGCAACACCGTTAAAAAACTGCCAAAATATTCGAAAACGGACCTTTTTCAAGCGCTGGAAAATGCTAAATTTCGTAATTACTACTGAGACAATAATTATAATTTTCCAGCGAACATGATCATGCAGTGTACAGCAGTATCAAACGTGAAAATTTAGCAAGAAGCTCGTGCTTCCCTAAGCGACTCTTAAAGTTAAATACAAGTACAAAAATGCAGCAGCGAGTACAAAAAATCTAATTACTTGTACCTACAGCTATTGCCGAGTGAATAAATTTCGAAAAACCCCAAATAGTGCAGCACCGCAGTATCTGCAGCACTAGCGTCGCGAATAGCTAAACTGCAAAACAGGTCTATGAATCACACAAGTGATGTTGCACTAAACGGAGCGATAATTCAGCTCTGCGTCATGAGAGGAACGTGCTTTGTTTGCCAAATCTTGTTTCTAATCGCTGGGCTCGTTTGCTCGTTGCAGCGACCTTTCGTGAAATGTTTGACACATCGCTCGTGCCTCGGTATACATACATCGAACACATCGAATACACCGCCGGGATGCGGAACGTTCAACAGCATTCCGCATCGGACAGTCATCTGTTTAATTGAAAAAGAAGTTAGTCGGCGCGCGAAAAAGGCTGATTGGCATATGGATAAGCCGCGACCATATGCTCGATTTCTCCAATAAACTTTCGCGCGATACATCTCTCCCGGCGGCGCCGATTTGACGAAAGTCAAATGAAAAATAATAACGAGTAGTCTATACTTGATTGCCGCGGCTGCTGCAGAATATAATAATTCGACGTTGGCACTGTGTTAATTAATCAACGATAACGAGTTTTTAATGGCTCTTTGGTGCTATTTGCGCTATTGAATACACGAGCTTTCAGATCTAAATGAAGTTTACGAAGTTTATTGCTGGCGATTTTCTCATTATTTTTCGTCAGATCGCGAGCTGCTGGTTTATTATTTTGTTTTACGAACATATTCAATTTCAGGACACAACATTTGAAAGTTTGCTTTCAATGATAACATTAATTCAAAACTCGATAGGCTACACACATTTCGAATTGAACGAAAAAATACGAACTCTGGTCGTGTTTGAATACAAATTAGAGAATACTGCAATTCACGAATTTGAAAATCAGGGAGCCAAAAAATTTGCAACGATTCGAATTTCGAATTCTTTCAAAATTATTGACTGATGAACTCGTCCACCGTGCACAATAAAAACGTATGAAAAAAACCTGATCAGATGCATAAAACCTCAAGGAGTTGACAAACATCCAAAGCTCAGACACTCGGAGAGCGTGATTATTATCCCCTATTGTATGTACCTATACTGTAGCGAGTTCAATATCTCAAAATTGAATGTTGTCTCTAATCAGGATGTTACCGGTAGTTGGCCAGGCTTTAATGATGATTAATGACGACTCTCAGGACGAGGAAGTGAAAAGCTCTTCACCGCGCAACAAGATCACCCGATTTAATTCCAAATGGCGGAAAAAAATCCCACAGCTGTAATTTTAATACGCCTTTTATTTCCCGCCGCGTAACAGTTATTACGCATTTTCCTTTAAAACTCGGCGAGTAATAGCGTGGTAATTCCTTAATTTCCGCTATTGAGTAATGGGCCCTTCGTCGAAAGCCGCGCCGACTCTTCTATACTTAGGTCGTGTAGAGCGTATCATTAGGGGCATACTCGTTTCACGATTCCTCATTCGAATTCCGTGATTCCGTGCGAGGCGTGGCGTGAAATCGGGCTCCTCGAAAATTTTTCGACCCTTCAGAATTCTTCCCGGGACACGCGCGCAATTATCGCCCTTATTGCAAATCTTCTACGAGAGCCCAGCTCTTTTCTCTCTCCGCTCTTTCTTTTCGTTCTCCGCTCAGCTATTTTGGCTACGGTCCTATAAAACTGTTCTTCTCTAAACTGGGAAACTTTTTTCTTTCTGGAAATTTACGTTCTGGAAAGAGTATCGCGGGGAGAATTTTAGCGTTGGCAGAGCGCCAATTTGCAGAAAAGCACGATAACGCGAAGACTTGGCCTCTGCATCCACCAGGTGGATTCCAGCGTGGCTCAAGGTATTCGCCGACGCGAATACTTGGAGGCACTTTCGCAACGCAACGTCATTCTTTATCTCGATGCCGGCGTGGGCGCGGACGCTTCGACTAGCTCGCGCGTCCCAAGTTGGGCAAAAATTCGCGAGCCTCGGATTTTTTACCACTTCTCGCTCTGTTCCTTTTTTCGTTTATCAACTCATCACGTGCGAAACTGCACCTGTCACCTGTTAGGTCTTTCAAACAAACTCGGACATTCTGATAGCGTCTCGTGGCATTTACTGCACAATAAATGACTAACAGCGGGTTTTTTCTGGTGGTGTCAAAGTCATTTTGTCCATCATCATTATTGATGAGTAATTTTGTCATACTATGTGTATTCTAGAAACTTTTGTCAACTTGACGATTTGCTTGATATTTATATTGTCAAAAAAGGAAATTTGTCTAGTTGAAAATAAATAATGATGTTGAAAGTTACCTCAAGAATAATAAGCGATTGGAAACTGGCTTTTGTTAGTTGATTGCAAATGCTATTGCAGTGAAATGACAAGGAAAATACCCACGTTATTCGTGCAACTACTTGAATTATTCATAATGGAAAATTTATTATTCTTGTATTAGATCGCATTATTATTAGAGTCGGTAATTTCTCCTGTGGAATACTTTGAGGAAACTTTGTTTACTTGTACAAGTAAAAAAACTCTACATGACAATCAGTTTTTTGGTTAAATTCGACGGACATTTCGTTCAGTTTTTCATATTTGATGGGTGAAAATAGATAATTCTCGAAAAAATAGTTAATATTGTCTAATATCAGTTTCTTTCCCTATTTCGGCTGAAATAGGGAAAGTTGAAATGATACGTAGAGCCCTAAAAAGCTGCAAATAAGGCTCTAAACCCGCGAACAAGCGCAAAAACTCTCGTCCAGGTTGAACATCCCCATTACACACTGTGTGTGTGACTTCGAAATTACGGTCACTATCTGATATTATGATGACGTTCTGGTATGGCTTGGTCCATATTAACGTAGAATCTAGTGACTGCAGTTTCAACAGATATAATATGGGTTACGGTGGTAGTATCCGAAAAAACGCCAAACTCCGGAAAAGTGAGCAGAGAGCTTTCATTTGCCCCCGTGCAGCCGAAGACTATGATTATTATGATTATGAAGCCTGCAAGAAACTCACGTCAAGTCTTGGGACCGAAGCCGACCTTCCGTTGATCTTTCGCCTGCGGAGGATCCGCGCCCTCACGCGGTCCCGCCGTCTGCTGGTGCACCAGCACCTCCTCTCGAACCTGGTCTCGGGGGCGGCGGCGGCGGCCTCGGGCCCGTCGTCCTCCCGCAGCGGCCGGACCTTGAGCAGCACGCAGCCCTCGACCTCTGCCCCGGCCACCCCGCAATGCGCCGCGCTCGCGTCGTGGCCCCCATCATCCCGGTTCCTGCGCGCCTCCACGCTACGGGGCCGGTAGTTCTCCTCGAAAAACAACCCCTGCAGCTCGCACATTTTTCCCTCCGACGAGCTCGACGACCTCCGAGCCTTTTCCGTCGCCTCGCAATTTCGCGAAATTGCCTGCACATTCTCCGTGGCGCATCGCCGCACCGAGACCAGGCGACAATTTTTGGCTACCACGGCCGCCTCCTCCTCGCTTTTAATCAACATCGCCGTTGCATCGCTGCATTTGTGTCATGTGTAAAAGTGCAGTTTAGAATACGAACATCGAGGAGTCGCGAAGTTATACAACTATGTACTCAATCATTGCATATTTTTCTCATCTGAGTACACAAGTTGGAGATTTTTGAGATTCAAATTGCGAAAATCAATTTATGAATTTGAAATTGCGTTCGAAGAAAGCCAGTTTTCACACCACCTTTGCAGACATTTCGTAAATTAAAATATTACCGACAACAATTTGAACGATTTGACAAACTAACTCTGAAAGTTGCGAGGTTTCAGCATCATCAGATTATACCGAATAGTTTGATAAAGTTTCAAAAATCGGAAATTTTTTCGTCGCAGGCTGCAAATTAATTGATAAATCTGCGTTTACGAATTTCGAAAATTATCTCAGATTTTACGTTAATATCAGACTGGGGATATTACAATCAAAAAAGGAAATATGTGACGATTTGGAATTTTTTTTGCTTTCAAACAATTTCCGTGTCCATGAAACCAAGTTTTCTAATTTGATTTTCGTGTTTTTCGACTCGACACATTTTGGACCGTATTCTGACGTTGAAGTTCGATTTTGCGAAAAGTTGCTTTACCTTACGAAATTACTTTCAAAATGTCAAAAATTGAAATTCGCATTACTAGTTATTGCGAAACGTATTTGAAAGTGAAAAAACTCCCAAACTCGCCTCCAACAACTTGATCAACTTGATTTGACGAAAAGTATCTAAACTGCACTATTACCCTGACTTTTCGTCCCGTTTTTTTCTTTTTCAAAAATCCTCTTCTCAAATATATCTCGCAATTTCGTTTCTTTCCCGAGATTTCGTGATGGGTAGTTATTCCAGAAGAGCACTTTCACTTCCACTGCACTCGATGTAATTCCGGAAATATGATTTTGTGTCGATTTTTTACGTATTTGGAGGAGGTGAGACTTTGACGGGAAGCGCGACTTTCTCTTATCGCGGAGCGGCGCGGAGATACGCGAGGCGCGAGTGCCGTTGGCCTACTGCGGTTGACTGCGGTCTAATGCCGACCGGCGAGTACAGGCGAGTACAGGCGAGTACAGCAGCACACCCGTACCGAGCCCATACGTACACAGGGTCTCCTCTCTCATTCACGCGGGCAACGATTCCCATTTCACTCCTCCACTCTGTTCAATTCTGTTCAATTCTGTTCCCGGGCACACGCTGCGCTCTTCACACTGTTTAATCGCTCCTCGACCCACGGCCGGCTTCTTGCTGGGATATCACCCTTTTTTTCGAGAAGCGTGAATAAAGTGCTTCGATAGGCTTGCAGGGGCATTTTCGTATTTTATTCGCGGGAGTCGGCAAATAATGACACCAAGTGTATGAATTGCTCGAGTTGGTATAATTTTAATTTCAAAATTTCGAAACTCATGCTTTTGGACAATCAAAAAAGTGAATTTTCGTATGTACTCTGATAATTCATAATTTTGCGGAATAAAAACTCGGGGATTGGGAAAATGGAGTATACTGAAGTGAACACATTTTTCCTGTAAATCGAAAGACTTTCAAGTCAAAATAGCGAAGTAGGTATACTTATTCAAAAATCAATCGATCAAAAAATTGGAACCATAGTCTTTAGAAATCCAGAATAATTTTTTTAATATTAGATTTTCAACATTTCCAAGTTTGTGTAATAAGAGTCGAATGGTTTCAACACTAATTTTTCATTTTTATTCGTAATTATATGGACCCTGTTCGAAAAAATGGACAGTACAGTGAAAATGTCAAAATTCGAGATGAATAAAATTGAAACTTTGGGTTTGGAAATTCCAACTATGTATATAAATTTAAGTTTTGCTTTTCAAAAAGTTCAATGAATGGACACCCCCTCCCCTCTCCTCAACCGCCGTGTGAAAACGTGAATTTTTCGGTAGGATTTGGATTCAGTTTGAAATGATCGATCTATTTTGATATTTTAATATGCACTTTGATCGAGTTTTGATATGCATCTTGATTATATTTGGAAGAATGAATCTATTTTTCTTGTTTCGCATTTTTATATACATATTGTATATACATCTTCTTTTGAGTATTCTCTACGTTTTTTTGAGTCAAGATTCACTCAATTGTAATTGAGAAGAAAAACTCAGAATGAGTGCAATTTCACTCGTTTCAGAGTGATATTTCATTCGAAAAATTTTTTGTACTTTTACTTCGGTATAATATGGTGCAGAAAAAAGATACCGAAATAATCCAGCATAGGTCGTAGGAAAGGGGGGGAGGGAAGAATTTCCTATATTATTGCGGATCTCGCTGCGCATGTGATAAAAAGTTACGAGATGAAACGGGAACAGATTGCCCGCAGATGGGAAAAGTCAGACAGAAATAGATCTCATATCTTCACGGAACTTGCTTTGAAAAGGGAGATGACAGAATTTTCTTGACCTCCTGGAATGCCGAAACTGAAGACAATTTTTACTATAGAAATTGAAAAAATTTTTTTATCCTAGAGGAAAAAATTACCTGAGAAATTCTTAGAATTCACATATTCAACGAAATTTTGGCTGAGTTTTCATTTATTTATAATGTCGGCATGTATAAATAGTAACTGATTTCATGAAATATTCAAGATGTTTTGCAGAGATTATCTTGCATCAACGGTATTTATAAATTTCCAGATGGATGGTGAAAATGTAGAGGATTTTAAAGATTGCATGGGGAATATAATTCGTGGAATTTGTGGATTTTCAAAAGGAATATGACGATACGAAAAATTCTAAAGTATCCGGTAGCGAAGCAAATTTCGGAGGTGATGAAAACTTGGAGTGGAAACTGATAAAATTTTCACAACTGAGAATTTAGAATTCTAGCAGTGTCTAGAAAACGGATAAACGATTTTTTCATGATTTATCATCAAGACTCGAAGATTATTGATCTCCTCGCAAGTTTAACATGCATATGAGAAACACGATCAATACTGTTAATTTTACGGCTGGTTTGTTTGACCTTAGACTATAACAGAATTCTTCAAGTCGAAATAAATTTCACAGCATTTCTAAATTCTGGGCATGAAAAAAAAAAATAATTTACTGAATTTCATGAATGCCTCAGAAATGCATAAACTCCATCAGAGCTGAAGAATTCGCCATTGTAAATTCTTGCAATTAAATGCGCTCATTATCTCCCAAATTCACGAATTTCACTATTTACAGCCGCGGGTCATTGACTCGAAACCTCGTTGCAATACGTAGAGCGTGTAGAAGCTCTCCACAATAATCATTCCAGAAAATGACGATCAAATCGTGCATAAACATATCGAAAATACGAAAGTAATTAGCCAGAAACATCGAAGCATGCACGACCAATCGCACGTTTAATCGCAGAAAGGAAAAGTTGACTTTCCCGGACAATGAAATTCCTGATGGGGGTGATTAACGAAAACACCCCGCCGCATCCTCACCTCACATCACGTATATGTGACGCGAAAGACGAGTAAATATAATGATGAGATAAAAAGACGAAAACCTGACAGCTTTCTAAAACACACGAATAACCGATAATAACTGCAGTCTTCTCGGGAATGCAGGAATATTTCGCTTTTTGATAAAAAATCACCCAGGAATAATTTTCTTCAAGATCTTTTACAGTGCCACGGAAAATCATATTCCGTTAAGTGTGTCCATTCTTACTCTGGCGAAATATTGATCCCACTTTTCGTATTTCATCGCGTCGGCTCCGCAATTAACGCAGTCGTGCAGAGTAGGTACGCACTCGAACGCAAACAAAACGGCTAAAAGTGAATTTGTACGTGTAAAAACCGGGGTTGGATTTTTCGCACGTGCCTGCAATCTCAAGCCACGTGCGAACGCGGCTTTCTTAATTATTACGCAGGTCCGCCGCCGCCATGCAGCACTTGATCATCTCTCGTTCACTGATACGCATAAAAAGCTAGATTCTGCGATGAAAGCGAATCACGCTCGTTATTTGAATTCGAAGTCCATGTAGGAGAAAGGAAAATCATGATTCTGAAATAATTGCACTTTTATTCGCATTTGCATTGATGAGTGATGTTTCATGAGAGGAAGAATTGCAAATTATCCCGAGAGAATACAGAATTACAGGGGGATAAGTACTTTTTTAAGCTAAACTTTCTCTGGGTCTTTGTTTATACAAAATGATCATTATATTCATGTATTCCAGGAAAAACGTGTCATTGTCATAATGATACATATTGTATTGATATTCATAAAAGGATTCACGAGAAAATTAATACATGATTTGAAAGTTATACAAGATTTTCTAGAAAGTACTTGTCGTAACTACAAAATCTCATGAAACAAAAAATCCACGAAAAAACCATACTGAATTCGAATCTCCCATCAGTCGAAAAAAAACTGATGTTATAATAACATAAATCCAGAAAACGCTCTCAAGCCCCCCCCCCCAACCCCCTCGGCGCTAGGTTAGAACCACCTAGATTTCTTACATAACTATAAAAACGGTAAAAAAACCTCAGTGGAGGAAAAAAGAAAGAAAAATAACAATAAATTCGCCTAATTAGCAGAGCATGAAGCCCGGTAATGATGACAAAACAATAATTCTCCCGCGGGTCCGCGTTATGTCATCAGCAATTATTATTACTGCTGCAGCAGCTCTATGAGACTGAAACGAAGGCGGGCGGATCAGTTCCTAGTGGCATTTTATGCTAATTCGCTGTACGTGTGAACGTTTTGCACCTCGGGTTTAAGGAACGTACTTAAGGTCCGAAGGCCGCGTCTTGTAATTAATAATCCGCGTCGATGAATCGAAGCGTATCTTTGTCTTGCCGCGTTCCTTATAGCTGCAATGGCAAATGGCAGGTAGGAGAGAGCTAGCGCCGCCGATTTACCGCTAAACACAAGCTCGTACATGAGACACATTTCCCTGGCAATCGTGCGATTCGCAGTTACGCCTGCAGACGTTTAATTGTTGTTGTGCGTTCCACGCAAAATTGCCCGCTTAATTGCACAGATCGCCTGGCGATACGGAAATTCTTCGAGCCACGGATAATGAGTCGATCGGGAGGATTTTTCCCGCGGATCGGTGATCGCGCCAAGATCGCGTAACGTCCTTTATCATAATGTTTCCGCGGCGAGGATCAAAATTACGAACCCTTGGTCTCGTGATATTCGTGATGAAGTTATGCTTGTAATACAGATAATCAGTTGAAATCATCCTCTTTCGCTGAAGGATCGTGGGACTCTGTTGTTTTATGAATAACTCGAAATTCCGTCAAGTATATTCAACATGGTCCAATTCTTGACAGTAAAACTCATCAAAAAATGCGTATACTTGCAATAAGTTGCTGAATTTGCCCCTTATCGTGTACCCTCTCCTCAAATTCTGTAGTTACCGTTACGAGAAAGCACTGGAAATCCTTCGCACGGAATAATTGTCACGGGATCGATTAACGTGCCTTTTCCGTACCCGAGCGGAAACTCGAGATAAGATACGTAACAGCATCATTGAGCAGGGCGCATAGTTGCGATGAAATTGCAATATTGCGTAATATTATTGAGGTTAGAATGATGACGGAGTTACGTTGTGCTTCCGTCGAGCAGTTGGAACGATAACGCGAATGTCTAACACCATTTTTGTTAACTCCCAGCTGTTACAAGTCCTTAAAACGAAATAAGGCACCATGACTCAGCCTATAACTATTCAAATTTCCACAAATGTCGCAACATCGGATTACTTTGCGGTGGTGAATTGAAGTTAATTGAGGCTGAAGTTTCAACAACATTAATTCTACTCACGATTTGGAGGTTTGTAATGACTGTTTGTGGGACTCACCTGAAACAGAAGAAAAAAGATGGAGATGAGCTGTTGGCATGAAAATGTCAAAAATTTCAGTATAATATGAATGTAGGAAATCCTCAAAAAATCCATCACTCAATTCGCGAGCGATTATTTCGCAATCGTTTAAATTTTTGGATTTTGAATTGCATAAATTTACGCCGGGAAGATCATTTAAATGATATGACAATATAGAGATCAAGGCATGCTCTATGTTGTAGTATGATTCTCAAACCACCTGAGAGTTTGATAATAATAATTAAACAGTAGTTGAAGTAAACGAAAGCGTAATAATTATTATTAACCATTGATTGGCCTGCACGAAGATCCTGAACAAACTGCACTGCAAATTCGAGAGCATCGTCGGACACATTGATATAGTAATAAAACAAAAAAACTCGATAGTATCGTCTCGGCGGCGACTACATACTTCGGTTGATTTTGACATTCAGGCGTCGTCGTGCAGCAGTGTACTTGGGCGTATTACATACGCGACAGCCATGAAAGATTAAGTGGGTGACGAGCCGGCGTCGGTCATGCCTGCACCCGCTGGAACGACATTCACATGTACAAGCTCTCGAATTTACGAGTTCAAGTTGCTTTGAATCATACATGGGCATAACTGTGAAAGACGCAGTATTCTTCGCGAATCAATGCCGGCGCGTCCGGGACACAGAAATCGACGCTGCTCTACAATCCGAGACCGACTTTCTGCAACTTCTTAATTCTGGAACCGTGCAATTTCCATACACTTTGCTTGCGATCTCGGCGATCATTTTTTTTCTCACCTTTTATACTTGTTTCCCGAGTTCCGAATGCAAATCGAGAGAAAAAAACATTTCACCACAGTCTACGAGGGGCGCACACAAAGGGGGGTTTTAGGGGCTGAAACCCCTCCCGAAATTTGAAAAAGATTTAGTGTTTTAAGTAAGTCGAATAAGTAGAATCCAAATTGAATTTATGAATAAATTCATGAAATTGTAAACTTCAAAATTACAATTTGTTATGAAATTTAGACATTTTTGAATAGTCCGAATCTTCCGAAAATTGTGGAATTTTTGAAAATTGAGAGCTTACAATTTTTTTAATTATGAAATTTTTTTTCAATTTTCAAAAGTTTAAGTGATCCGAAAAAACCGAAAATTTTGGATATTTTGAAGATCACGAAAGTTCAGAAAGTCTCGAAAAAGTATGAAAATTTTGTAATTTCGCAAAACTTGTGGATATGTCAAAATTTGAGAATTCCGAAATGTCAACAGTTTTAGTGATTCGGAAAATTAAATTAATTCTGACGATTTTAGAACTTCCAGAAACTTTGAGAATTTCGAAGATCTCGCAATACCGAAGTTTCTGAAACTTTGGAATTTTTATGAAGAATCTAAGAATTTTGAAAAATCGGAGCATTTCGAAAACTGTGATAATTTTGAAAACTTTGTGAAGTCCCAAAATGTCGAGAGTTACAAAATTTTTGAAAATTCATAGAATTTTAAAAATTTTTAGAGTTCAAACATTTCGTATGTATTCAAAAATTCAAGTATTCCAAAAAATCGGAAAATTTCCAAAAACTTCGGAAGTTTCGAGAATTTGGAAAATTTCAAAAATTACGAGAATATTACAAATTTCGGAAGTTTTAAAAATGACGGGAATTTCAAAAATCACAGGAATTGAAAAAATTACAAGAATTTAAAAAATTACAGGAATTTAAAAAATAACGGGAATTTTAAAAATTACAGGAATTTAAAAAATTACAAGAATTTAAGAAATTACAGGAATTGCAAAAATAACTGGAATTTCAAAAATTACAGGAATTGAAAAAATTACAAGAATTTAAAAAATTACAGGAATTGCAAAAATCACGGGAATTTTGAAAACTCCAGGAACTTCGAAAATTCGAAAACATTTCTATTTTTCGAAAACTCATCCCGAAAATTTTTTCTGCGTTTAGAGTTTCATACATTTCGTACGTCTTCAAAGATTCAAGTATTCCAAATAATCGGAAACTTTCCAAAAACTTCGGAAGTTTTCAGAATTTGTAAAAATTTCAAAATTACGAGAATATTACAAATTTCGGAAGTTTTAAAAATTATGAGAATTTCAAAAATTACAGGAACTAAAAAAAATTACAAGAACTTGAAAAATTACAGGAACTGCAAAAATCACAGGAATTTCAAAAATCACAGGAATAAAAAAAATTACAAGAATTCAAAAAATTACACGTATCGCAAAAATTAGAAAAAATTTTGAAAATTCCAGGAACTTCGAAAATTCGGAAACATTTTTATTTTTTGAAAACCCCTCCCGAA
>JAPYZK010000917.1:0-31629 GCA_030522785.1 Platygaster equestris | reverse complement strand
AGTGAAATGGATTTCATTTCGCTCCGCCGGAGTAAAGCAGACTTCATTTCGCTCCGCTACAGTCGAAAGCGGAACGAAACAAAACAAGATGGCAGTTTTCGCAGTTTTTGCGGCCTCGAACTTCCACTCGACTTCGCCTCGGCCGCTAAAACTGCCGCGTCGTGAAATAGCATATTTCCGCTCCTCGTTACATAATATACTATTTCAGGTTCCTCCACAAGCGTGGCGGAGAGGCCCCCAAAACCAATAAAACCGCCAAAACTCACAACGACAACGGAAACCACAATCGCATCAGAATCGCCCCAAGTAACAAACGACGATACAATTGAAGTCGCAACAACTGCACCAATTGGCGAATGCAACGACAGACTGTTCTTACCTCATGATTACGACTGCTCCAAATACTTGCTCTGTAATTTCGGACAATTTACCGAACAGTCCTGTCCCTATGGATTGCACTGGAACAAAGATCACTGCGACTGGCCTGAAAACACGAGTTGCCAAAATAATTCGGAAATTCACGTGCACAATGTACTCACATAAAAAAAGAGAAAAAGTTTAGATGATAAGCTTATTGTAAAATTAGAGTTACTGGACGAGTATCAAGGTACCACTTCGGCGATGGAAATTCAAGATGGCGTCGATGGAAAAATTTAAAGATTTTATCGAATAACCAGTCGCGCGGTATGAAATTCCACCATGAAATAATCCAGAAAACATTTCCAATCATGCAAACTTCATTCATCTTCGGTCTTATCAATCTTATCAATTTCCGATTTCGCGATTTTCCATTCGCCGAGGCAATTTCCGCATGGCACGGAAATAATTTCGAGAAAATTATTCCCGTATCGTCAGGATCGATACACTGCGGTTTGCGATGTTGCAAAAAAATATTTTCATGAAACTACGTAATGTGAATAATGAGGCGATTCATGATTGTACATAAAATGTGATTACGCACGGGTAAAAAATGACCACAACGAGGACATTGTACGAATAAATGGAATAGTTCCAGAGTGGACGGTTTTCGTAATTGATTCTTGATAAGTTCGTATCTCGTTTTGTCCATATAGATTAGGAATCAAAAGTTAATTATGAGATTTGTTGGAGGATTTTTGAAGAACGGGACTACATGATTACGCGAGCAAGAGTATATATCAGTCTCATGTCGAACGTCAATGAAACTCGTGGGAAAATATTCATGTTTCGAGCGTTTTTTGCTGTTGTTGAAAGTTTCAAGGGTCATGGATAACGGGAAAGAGAGTAAGAATTGGTTGATTTATCGGGTTTGTAATATGATTTCTTGTTGAAATGTGGAATTATTATAAAATGAAAAAGGAGTGATTTTGGGAATGATGAAATTAAAAAAAGATCGTAGGGTCGAAATTTAATTGACATATAGGACTAATCATGTTTTTTTTTGTTTTTTCAAAATGCGTTTTTTTTATGTCCATGAAATTTTTAAATTTTTTGGAAAATTCAAATGTGACAGCGTTCGAGATTTCGAAAATTCGAAACTAAAAATACGGGAACTTCCGTCAATCGAGTTCTATCTTCACACTAGTATAAATTACAATTCAGAAATGCAAATTTTCAAAGTTACGAAATTTAATGAATCGAAAATACGAAAATGAAATGGAGATAATTAGAATTAGGAAATGTTTAAATTATAAAACTAAAAAGTTTAAGACATACGAGTTTTGGTAATTATGCGCACGGTACAAATTTTCGTTATTTCATTGTTTCTGGAGTTCCTGTAAATAGAGAGTTTGGCTATCAGGCGCAGCTATCTGATTAGCTGGATCTAAAGCTTGACCCAAAATGGCGGCTCCAATAGAAAGAAGCGATTTTACATACGTGTCGAATGCATGTGTGTGTGCCGCCGCCATTTTGGGTCGATTGACTTAAGCGAGCGACACGTACACTGGTACACACTAACACATTGCAGATGGCCAGACTCTCTCTATTTACAGGAACTCTAATTGTTTCGAATGAGGAAATTCGGGAAGTTTTTAAACGTGTAAACTATAGATTTGAAAATTCATATATTCGTCAATTTCAAAAATGTGTATATTGCAAATTTGACACGTACACATTTTTCGTATTCGGTGCTTCGTTTTTCGATTTGAACTCGTTTCATTCGGTTCGGGATCAAAATTTGCAAATAAGTTCTTTGCATTGAAAATTTCGCAAGTCCCCTCATTCAGATATTCTTGTTTCACACTATTCTTAATTTTATCAAATGACCTCGAATCATGCATTTTTGAATTCGAATAGTAGATTATTTCAAGATTCCTTAACAATATTTTTTTTTAAGCGCACGAACTACGAAACTACCTATAACCTATAAACGTTATCCGCCATTTTTTCAAATTTCGTTATCTTAGTTTGAAATTTCAATTTCGAAAATTTACATTCTAATGCAATTTACATACCAAAAATGGATCAATCCCAGCCCTTGATCCACAAACTTAACAACATTGTTCTCAAATTCAAGATTTAAAAAACACGAATAAACACAAGACATAAGCAAGATTGAAAAAAACAAAAACTCAACAACAGCTGATGTTTTTTAAAAATGGCGCTACATGAAAATTCGCGAATTTCCGGCGCATGCGCGTCACGATTTTTCGCAGTTTCGCACATATTTACAAACGCGCAAAATTTTCGAAGTTTTTTTAATACTTTCCGTGCAGCTTTACGTTTCAATACTTTATAGTTCATCTGTTCTACATCCATCGATCTATTCGTCATCCGTTCAACATTAATTTCCGCGAAACACAACGCTGAAAACTCGATTTGTTGTGTGTTGCCTAATTCTGTAACGTTAACCTCCATTTCGTACTGCACAATATTTTTGTTCGTTTTTCCTTATAAAAACTTACTATAACTGGAGAACAACCATCGAAATTAGCTGTGTTCAAAATCCGAGTTTTTCTACATTTAGAAGATAATATCTCGGACACTGTGATAAGAATGATAATTGCGTGTTGGAAAAATCAATAGACAGTTTTTTGATGTTTCGATCGACTGACGACTAAGTGGATTTAAAATTAAAAAATGTTGCGAAACAACGGGGAAACGAATTCAGGTAGAGCGACGAAATTTTGGTGGTTGAATCAATTTTGGTGAAAATTTTTTGGAAAAATTACTATTTTTCAGAGTTTGACATTTTGTGGGACAACAAATTGGGAAAACTCCAGGCTGTAAATGGGCATTCTTCGGGAGATGTAAGCGTAAAATAAAGAATTGAACAATTATTTGGACTTGCTAATCAATAATTTTATCAATTAATTATTTTTTTAAAAAAATGCTGTTTTGAATTGTTTAAGAATATGTATATTCAGATATCAGATATGTGAAAAAATTGATGATTAATCATCTTTTTGGAAATTTTTTAGTTTGAATTTTCAAATTTTTAAACTTCGGATTCGAGTTCGTATTTTCACCTCGCAAAATTTTTGTCGTTTTTCAATGTGAAGTTTAAAAATGTTCGAAAAGTTTATAATTGAATCTAAATTCATAACAGATTTCGCTGAGTAGAAAAATCTCTAAAAATTCATCAATAAATGAATAATTATTACTGGGTACTCAAATTGAAAAAAATGAATAATACACTTTCTGAAAAAGAATTAACGTCATGGAAAAAATGTTCTATTTTTGTTAACCATTATAATTACTTATTAAATAAATGCAAAAAAATTAAATTGCTCAGTATTTTCACGACAAAAATTTTCACTTTTTTTAAAACTGCAGCAATAGTTTTTTATTTATCATCGAGTTGATGCAAATCAATCAAGAATAACAATTATTCGTGTGTAATCGCGAAATAATTCCGCGATAAATTTCACTATGTCAAGTTCAAGCAGTTTCCCTCTAACAATGATAAGACTCATCTTTCCACATACTAACATCTCTGTACAAACTCGTCACAAGTTTATTGCTTAATTTCTCTTAGCATCCCCAACTCCTTGCATCAGAATTAACGAGATAATTCTTGTTATGCCATGAATGAAATCATAAAATGAAATAAAAAAGGTTTTTCTCTAGGAAAATTCGAATTATTTTCATTTTAGATTATTTTCATGTATGATTTTCAACAAAGAAAATAGTAGTTTCTTATAACATAAATTATTGCTA
Organism: Platygaster equestris; assembly: GCA_030522785.1. Lineage (NCBI taxonomy): Eukaryota > Metazoa > Arthropoda > Insecta > Hymenoptera > Platygastridae > Platygaster > Platygaster equestris. The sequence goes on along the minus strand of JAPYZK010000917.1, from coordinate 27,489 downwards.
AAATTTGAGGAATCATTTTTCTAATTTTTTGTTTTTCCAAGTTTTGTACATTGCATTCAAAATATTTTGATTGTAATCTTTTTTCAGAATGTTCCAATTCTATTTTTCATTCTTTGAATTCCATTTTTTTTTTTTTTACAAAATTTACTGATTTCATTTTTTATTTTTTCAAATTTCAAGAACTTTTTTACATTTATTTTTTATTATAATAATATATTGAATAATAATAATTATAATAATAAAAATGATAAATATATAATTATATATCAAAAGATAATATATATATAAAAATATGAATAAGAATTATAATAATAATTTTTATAATAATTATTTATTTTTATTATCTTACAAAAAATGCAAATTACTATTTCGTATTTCATGAAATATACGTGAAAACCATAGTTTATAAAAAATTGTAAATATATGAGGTCTGAAAAAATATAAAAAACATTCAATAGTAGGAAAACTAAGAAAATTGAAAATACTCATTGAGAAAAAATTGAAAAATGTCAATTTATAGCTCATTAAATACTCATATTTTTTCATTGTTCCCTAAAAAATGAAATATTTTCAGAATTCAGACAATACTATTGGTTCAGAATCTGGAAAATGGACTTTTTTCCTCAAGTTGGCAGCTGTTACATGCTGCCTCGGATGCGCAGTTCCTGCAGGATTCAACATAGGAGTCATCAACACCCCCAAAAATGTAAATTTTAAAAATGCGTATGTTGCGTAATTTATCGTGTCTTGAGTTATACAATTATTTTTTTCAAAAAATTCATCTTTATAAAGCTTTCAAAAGTTTATAAAGTTTCAAAATCTGAGTTTATGAACAAAATTTTGTTACACAGGTTTTGAAATTACTTCATAAATAAAGTATGAATTAAATAAAAAATTAAAATTATATAAATTAAAAATATGAATTAGACATAATATGAATTTTAAAAAAACATTGAAATAAATAAATAAATAAATATCGCACATTTCATAAAAGTTTAATAAAATCGACCTTATAAAATTGTAATAATTTCATGAAAATAATGAAATAATTCTATTAGGTTCTCGAAATTTATGGACTGAGAATAGAAACTTATTAGTTTATTATAGAACTTCAAATTTATTGAATATATTGAAAAAATTCTCCAACTGATTCCAAAAAAATCAAAAACTTTGTCAAACTTTTCGAACTCAAGAGAAAATAAATTGAGTGACATTCTCAAATTACGCACAAAAATATTCGTAAGATTTGAGATGTAAACTTTTCACCTAAAAAGAATAGAATGCAAAATGATTTTACAGACACCATTTAAAAATGTTTTCCAGCATATACAATTGTTTTGCAACGAAAGCATGAAAAACCACTTCGGTATTGAAGCTAGTGAAACCAGTTTACGCACAGTATTCGCTGCCGTCGTGTCGATATTCGTGCTCGGAGGAATGTTTGGTTCGTTGACAGCGAGCTACGTTGCTGATAAATACGGGCGACGAGGAGCAATGGCGATTGGTCACGTTTTTGGCATTATCGGTGCTTGCTTTTTCCTTTTTTGTCGAATAGCAGGTTCCTTCGAAATGCTCATGATCGGCCGATTACTTGTTGGTAATATTTTTTATTCTTATTTTTTAAAACTAATTGATACTGTTATAATAATACTCATTAATACTCATTAACTTCTAATGTTTTCTATTTACAATTTTTGACGAAAATTTTCCATTCAAATGGAAGAATCATTCATCAAAAAATTCAAATCCAAGAGAATCCTGAAACGCGTAGAAATGAAATCAAAAAATGTACACTTTGAATTTTGATACCCTGCTGGGTCATAAGCGAGGTTGTGCAATGATATAACATTGCATATCATTGCATTAACATTACAGCGATCAGAATCTTTCAAATATCGTGCTGGTTTTTGTATAAAAGAGTATATTTTGAGTTTGCTGGAATCATGCGATTGCAATTATGTCATTTTTCCAACATGTGATTGAAGATAATCTTTTAAAAGTTTGGAAGGCCCTGTATACCACATACAAAATTTTAATGGATACTTTACATTCATCTAACGCGATCCACTCGTGATTTTTCATAACTGATCGATGATTGCTAACTGTTGCCAACCCTTAATAATATGTACGAGCTTGATGACTGGCAACGCCTTTATTTTCAGGATTTTCACAATTTCTCAACGATTCCGAACATTTTGAACAATTTATGAAATGTTTAAAAAATTTGGGAATTCCAATCGTGTACAAAAATTCCGAAAATTTTGAAGATTTCAAAGGATTTTGAAAATTTTTACGAAATACTGCATATTTTCAGAAATTTCTGAAGTTTTTGTACATAACATGATTTCTAAAAATTCCAGAAAACTTTAATAAAAATTACGAAAATTTTGAACAATTCCGAAAATTTTGAAGAATGTCAACTATTTTCAAGACTTTAGAAAATTTTCAAAAATTCAACAAAATTGAAAGAATTCCAACACTTTACAGAAACTACATAATTTACCAAAATTTTCAAGACTTTAACAATTTTTAACAATTTTGGAAGTTTGGAAAATTCTTAAAAATTTGGGAAATTTGAAAAAATTTCAACTATTTTCAAGCTTTGGAAATTTTTCTGAAATTTCACAAAATTGAACAAAATTCTAACAATTTCCAAAAATTACGTAGTTTCCAAAAACTTCAACAATTTTCAACAATATTGGAAATTTTGGAGAATTTCGAAAATTCTTAAAAATTTCGAATATTTCAAAAAATCTAACAAAATTTGGAGAATTTCAACAATTTCCAAAAATGACAGAATTCAAAAAAATTTCCAAGACTCCAACAATTTTGAAAATTTTGAAAATTCTCAAAAATTTGGGAAATTTGAAAAAATTTTAACTATTTTCAAGACTTCGTAAAATTTTCTAAAACGTCACAAAATTCCGAAAATTTCGAAGATTTTAAACGATTTTGAAATTTGTTACGAAATACTGCATATTTTCAGAAATTTCAGAAGTTTTTGAAAATAACATGATTTCTAAAGATTCCCGAAATTTTTGAACAATTCTGAAAATTTTTAAGAATTTTAACCATTTTCAGAACTTCAGAAAATTTTCCGAAATACCACAAAATTGAAAGAATTCCCAGAATTCCAACACTTTAAAAAAGTTCATAATTTACAAACATTTTCAAGACTTCCACAATTTTCAACAATTTTGTAAATTTTGAAAATTCTCAAAAATTTTGGAAATTAGAAAAAATTTCAACTATTTTCAAGACTTTGGAAATTTTTCTAAAATTTCACGTAATTGAAAAAAATTATAACAATTTCCAAAAACTTCAACAATTTTCAACATATTGAAAATTTTGAATTCCGAAAATTTCAAAAAATTTCGAATATTCCCAAAAATCTAACAAAATTTGAAAATTTTCAACAATTTACAAAAATCACAGAATTTCTAAATCTTAAAATTTCGTAAACTTCGACAATTTTCCACAATTTTAGAAATTTCGAGAAGTTCTAAAAATAGTAAAAATTCTTTAACATTTCGGGAATTCGCTAAAATTTCTGAAATTTTTAAATATTTCGAAATTTCAATCTTAGGCAATAACATGCAATCTTATATCATTGCTCGTATCTCAGCAGGGTATTTAAACTTGGATTACACTTAAATATAAACAATATATAGTAAAATCGTAAAACAAATCTATTACGGGTGTTTTTGGGCTTCGGAATAATGTCTAAAATTCGAAAAATATTTTTCTGTAGGTATTTCTGGAGGATTGGCTACGAGTCTGCTTCCAATGTATATGGCGGAAATAGCGCCGATGAATTTGCGAGGACCCGTTGGAATTTTGTGCCAACTGGGACTGACTTTGGGCGTTTTACTCGGACAAGCGATCAGCTTGGATACAGTTATGGGCACTGAAAAATTGTGGCCCTATATGCTCACTTCTTTTGTCCCTTTGTGCGTAATTGCATTATTTGTCACCTACGTTTTGCCAGAGAGCCCAAAATATTTGTTCATTATCAAAGAAGACCGAGAACTCGCTCAAGAAGGTATTTTTTTGTTATTTACATACTTCTCAGAATTCATATTTCGTGTTCTCAGAAACACGAAGTGCCCTGGAAGTCATGGAATTGTCGGGAAATTTTTTTGACCTCCAGACTTCATTTTTCAAACAAGTCGAGAATTTCGGAAAATTTCCTAGAATTTCATAATCCTGCAAATTCCACGAAATTCTCGACATTTTAAAATTGATAAATTGCATGAATTTTGTCAATTTTGAACGTTTTTTCCAAATTCTTCGAAATTCCTGAGTATTCTTTTCCCACTCGTCATGATTACACCAAATTGCAGAAAAAATTGATTTACTTTCCAGCACTGTGTAAACTCAGAGCCCAAAATTTCACTCTCGTACAAAGAGAAATGGCGAACTTGGAAAAAGAGGCAACTTCTGCAAGGCAAACCGAAAAATATTCAATTGGTAAAGTTCTGCGAGATCCGACTCTGCGACTTCCGTTGATTCTTGTTTGCGTAATGCAAGCTGGGCAACAATTGAGCGGAGTGAACGCTGTTTTTTACTACTCGAGCATCATTTTTGAGAGCGCCGGTTTGGACAAAAATACTTCGCAGTATGCTACTCTTGGGACTGGTATCGTAAATTTTGGAATGGCTTTGGTTTCTGGGACCATGCTCAGTTTTTGGGGCAGAAAGCCTTTGTTTCTGACCAGCTGCGTGACGAGCATTATTTGCTTGGCGACTCTTTGCATCTCGTTGGAGACTGCGGTAAAACACTTTTTTTCAAACAAATTTGTATTTATTTTTAAAAGGACATCCAGTGTTGTGGATTTTTATGAAAACGAAAAGCTTTTTACAAATCGTGGATTTTTTGAGGATTTTCGTGTGAAAACTGATTTTTGAAAATTGTTGAAATTTTTGGAAAATTTCCAAAAGTACCCTAAGATAAAATTTTAGATTTGGAAGAATTTATGAAATTTTTAATCTATTTTGTGGAATATATCATTTTTACGTTATTGTAGAAGTTATAAAATGTTTTCAACTTTTTGTCTGTTTTGTGGAATTTATGGTTTCTAGCGATTTTTTACCTCAATTGTCGGCGTTTTGAAATGTTCCAAAATGTTGAAAAATTGGGAGATGATTTTTTAAATTCATTCAGTATTTTTGACGATTTTAGAGAATTTCTATTTCGTAAATGATGAAATTTTAGAGTTGGGAAGGATTTATGAAATTTTTCGTCTATTTTGTGGAATATACTATTTTTACATTATTATAGACATTATAAAATGTTTCCAACTTTTTCATCTGTTTTGTGGAATTCACGGTTTTTAGCGATTTTTTACCTCGATTATCGGCGTTTTGAAATGTTTCAAAATGTTGAAAAATTGGGAGATAATTTTTTTTAATTCATTCAGTATTTTTGACGATTTTAGATAATTTTTATTTCGTAAATAATTTATAATATTTTTTGCAGGGTTCGTATCCTGGGATGAAAAGTGTCAGCATAATCATGGTTTTGGCCTACATCGTAGTTTACGCTATTGGTCTTGGTCCGATTCCGTTTTTCGTCGGGTCGGAATTATTTGATGTTGGACCTCGACCGGTTGCAATGGCCCTGGGAAGTTTTTGTAACTGGACAGGAAATTTCATCGTTGGCATATCATTTGAAAGTGTGAAAGAAGTCATGGGATCTTACGTGTTCCTCATTTTCTGTGTTTTCGTATTCCTCACTGCTGCCTTTACATGGTATGATTTTTTAATGGAAAAACTTGCCTGTGTCGAGTGTTCTGTTGGTTCTTATAAAAAATGATGTAATTTCGTAAGATTTTCGAATTTCTCCCGTGATTCCATTCAAGAAATCTGAACATTTTCGAAATTGATGAAAATTGAGAATTTTTGAAAAAATTCGAGCATTTCACGAAATTTTATAATTTCGGGAAATTCGATACTTCCAAAAGATTGAACAATGTTTAACATTTAGAAAATGTTGGAAATTATCAAAATTTCGAGGAATTGTACACTTTGAAATATTTGTAAATTTTATAAAATTCGAAATATCTAACAATTTGGAAAATTGTTGACTTTAGTTTCTGAAAAATACTTAATTTAGCTTTTTCACTGTATTCCGCGTACTTAATAAGTGAACAATTTTTTAGGGCCTTTCTTCCTGAAACGAAAGACAAGAATCCTTCGGACGTCAGAGCATCATTGTCCCATGGCCTCAAATTCAGGAGAAACTTGGCTTGAGAAATTATCGTACTTACAACCCTAGTGATTCTAGTTTTTATAAAAATTTTTATAAGGTCGGTTTTATAGAAGATTTATAAAATTTGCATTTGTTAATAAGTGGTTTTATAAAAGTTTTATAAAAAAACATTTTGTTATGAAAATTCTTTTTCAACATTTTTGAAAATATGCAAAAATTTTTCTAACCTTTTTTGTATCATTTTGCTAATTTATATACCATTTTTCATCGGTTTATGAGGCTCTAGCTCAAATTTCGTTTCGAAAATAATTTAAAAATTTTTTGGAGACAGCGGGATTTAAACTTGCGACCTTTGCATCAGAAATCCGATGGTCAACTTTCTTGTCCATCAAATCTATGTCAATTTGGATGCTCATTTTCAGTTTGAGTCGAAGAATTTTCAAATCCTATAAAATCATGTTTCTACGTTTTATAATTGCTAAAAAACGTTATGAACATGAGTTTCTATTTCCTTGTGTAATAAAGTATTACTATTAATTTATTATAATCAAATATTACTATTGGAGAAATTTCTTATATCAGGAAAGTTTTTTTTATAAAAATATGAAACTTTTTATAAAAATCGCCAAGTTTTTATAAAAATAAAGGTTTTGTAAGAAAATTAGGAGGCTTTCAATTGTTTTTTTGAAAAAACAGATGAATCGTATGAAAATTTTGACAGAATTTATAAAAAAAATTTTTTTTATGTAGTTTTGATAAAATAAATTTATAAAAATCGAAAGTTTTATATAACTTTTACAAAATCGACCTTGTAATAAAACGAATTTTCTAAAATAATTCACTGATTTTATAAAAATTTTGCCTGTTTTTATGAAAACTATAATCATTAGGGAAGATTTTCATCCTGATTCTGCGAGAGTCGAAATAATATTTTTAACTTGCGTGAATGGACTGAAAATGTGCGAAATCCGAGGTGCAGTATCAGATTGTGTCTCAAATAGTACACAATTTCAGGCAAGGAACAAAGGGAATTTCTTGCCGCAATTTATGATTTCTAATCTAAAAATGTTAAGGGTTTTCAACTGTCTGAAGTTGATATAAATTATTTTTGTATTTTTTAAACTGTATGCAGGATTTTAGGAATCTCTTTTATTTGCAATCGTGCAAAAATTGTTCCCATTTCCGATTTATGTAATGCTGATTTGTAAGTTTTTTTTTATTTTGATTGGGAAATTATCACATAATTTATGATATTAATTATTTTTCACAATTACACAAATTTTGCCTAACCTGAATTAATTATCATCTTAAATATCATCTATAATATCAATAATTAATTCGGGCCAGCAATGCTCTGAAGTTGCACGTTAAGTTGACTTTTTCGAGTAATATATTAATATTAAGGAAATGATAATTGAGAATTTTGCAATTTTCTACCTCTTTATCACGTAAGAAAAAGAAAAGAGAAGGATAAACGATAAATTCTAACTTTTTGTTGAATTGTAGATTTTTTATCACGCGTTTTTTCCGAGTTAAGTACGAGACTTTGTAGAGTTTAAGGAATTGGAGTCAATATTCAAAATGCAGAAAAAACCTGGATTATATTATTTTGAGAGATTGCAAAAATTATGAAAAGTGCACATACCAAAAATTTTATGGGGTTGAATCGTCTGTAAGAGTTTTTCGCTTATAGGTTTAGCCCTAATTTTGTACATCAATTAAAATAAATTAAATTTACAATGAGTTAAAATTACGGTTTTTTTATTTTTGATGAGATCAATAGATTTTCAATTCTATAGTAATTCAGGCCAACCAAAAAGTTTTCTTATAAAAATTATTTATGTCGACATTTTTTCGCAAATGTACGTGTAATTATAAATATGAAAAAAATTCTATCAGTAGGTCGTTTTATTTCACGAAAGTAGTACAGATGAAAATAATTCAAAGTTCAACTTGTTCTATGAATTTGTAGCATCAATTAACGAACCAAAAACTTTCATTTAAATATATACTTTGAGAATAATCGAATTTTAAGTTAATTATTGTTACGATAATTCATTATCTACCCAAATTTGCATAACATTGATCTATTTTTTCGTAAAAAACCAGGCACAAAACCGTATGTGGAGCTAATCTCAGCCAAGTGGGAAAAACTCCTTTGTAGAGTCCCAGAATTCCTTCGGTCCGGAGTATTTTTACGAACCCGTCGATCAAACCATTGTACAATGTTCCTTTCCCACTTTTGTCAGTTCCTGGAATGATTTTCTCAATGATTTGTTTATCAAATAGATATAATAATTATTGTTTCCGTAAGTACTTACGTTGGTTGTATAACCTGGTGGCCAAAACATCAAAAGGTTGCATTGCGACTGCAACGCAACTTCCCCCAAGTAAAGACGCCACGAACGTCAAAGAAATAGGTCGATTGTCGAAAAACTGAAAAATTTTCAATTATCTCATTGTTTGCTGGAGCAATTTTTTTTAGGTAGTATTATTTTGTAGTTGAAAAATATAATAAATTTGAATTTTTTAAGATTTCTTCATTGTAATTTCGAAAATATTCGAATATTTGAAAAATTGGAAGATATTCAACATTTGGAGAATTTTTTGAGAGTTCGAACATTTTTCGAAATTCTCATATTTTTTGAAATTTTGTAAATTGATGCGAATGAAGTAATTTATTAGATCTAATGTCGAGGAACTTGAATATTCTAAAAATTACGAGCTCAGAAATTCCAAGAACTCACAAATTTAAAAAATTTAGACATTTTTGTTACAACTCAAATTTTTGAAAGTTGTAATAATTATAATTTTTAAGAATTTTTATATTTTTGGAAATGTAAATTTTGAGAATTTCGAAAATATTTCGTGACTTGAATATTTCGGAAATTTTGAGAAACTTGAAAATGTAGAACATCAACATTCAAAAAATTCCCAGAATTTGATTATTTCGTATTTTTTTATCCTGAAATTTAATCATTCTCTCTAATTTTCAAAAATTTAACATGTACATCCAGATATTTAATGAAAAAACGAACAAATTCTAATATCAAAATTTTCTAAAAATTCGATAAAAAATTATCGTTATTATTATCTTTGTATTTAATAGAATCGTGAAATCCCAAAATTGGCGTGCAATTTTTGTGAAATTTCTCGTTCTATCTTCGGAAGGTGTACAGGATAATGTAAGATTTTCCAAAAATTGTTAAACGATTTTTTTTCGTACTTGGTAAGATTTTAAATAATCAGAGAAAAGTCCGAATGTCGTCAGTTGCGTGGCAGAGCCTATGAATATTCTGGGGATTCCTACGTGCCAACCACGATAGAGGCCAGAAAATCCTCCTTCTTTCCACAAGTATTTTAATGCGGAATACGTGTTTTTGTGTCGGTGCTGGTGACCCACTGCAATGCAAGACGCAGACGCCGATTGCATTTGGGTTTTTACCTACAAATTATTATTTATTATTTTAGAAATTCAGTTTTTTTTTAATTTCACCTCTTTTTATTAAAAAAAGGGATGAAAAAATGTCTGTGATAATGGTGTTCAATAAAAATAAACGCTTTCGCAGTTTTTATGTCATTATACTGATGAAATCGAAAGAACAAAAACGAGAAAAAATTACCAGATAAAATGGACTCCCAATGATGGCCCCAGCACATCCAGAAATTCCAGACACGAGAACGGTTTTTAAGACATCTGTATTTCCTTTGTCGTCCAGAATCAGCTCGTACTAATTAACAAAAATTAGTTCAAAAATACGTAAATTCGTGATCATTGCAAAAATATGATTTGTGCTTAAAAAAAGTAGGAAAAGAGAATGATGAACAAAATAAAACAAGTGGCGACGAAACGAGTTTTTTTAATAAGCATATTTTGGAACACGAAATTAGACAAACTGAATTTAAAAAAAATTCCATTATACATTTTTGAAGATAATTTATAGTTTTTCAATGTTTCCAATCTTTGAAGTTATTTGGTTGAAATTTCAAGTTTCCGAGTTTTTTTATTCAAATCATGAAATTTGGAAGTAGTTCGAATTTCGGAATTTTCAGTATTAATTTGTTTCCAAACTTGAAAATTAATTATTCGTTTCCGAAACTCGGAATTTCGACGTTAGATCGAGTTTTGAAATTTTTACTCTACATATGTTATAAATTTCAGTTTTCTGTAAAAGTTTTCACAGATTGTATGAACGAAATTACTTTTTTCGCGGTTTTGTAACCGCCGAGCCTTATTCCGTTGAGGCACACTTGGAAAAGCAAAGCGGGCGTCAGACCGGATTGAAGGGCGAAAATGCCTTCGTGTTTTGCAATCACGTAAGCCGCGTGAAAAGTGTTCCTGTAGATTTTTGTATACGAGCCGCGAGATTCCAGTTCGCCTTGAAGTTGGAGCCGAATTTTCACAACGTCCATAGGATTTGTTATCATGCCCGCTCCCACGGCTGATAAAGCGCCAATCGCGAATTCCGGGCCGAAGCTGTAGAGTATCACAAGCAAAAATTCCCATTAGAATTTTGAATTCAAGTGATTCTATTCGATTTAATTACCAAACAATGTAGACATTAACGACTGAATTAAAATTCATAGATAAGAAGCGTAAAAAAGTTTGAATCCATTATTCCGAAATTTAGCACTCGAAATTGTGGATATTCGGGTTTTCGAATTCGTAAATTCGCATTTCTAAACTCTGAGATTACGAAATTTGAAAATTCGACAAATTTTCTTTTTTTTTTTCACTCACAAAACTTCACACGTTCTCAGAGTTAAGAAATGCGAATTCTAAAGATTCGAAATCCAAAAATTTGAAAACCATAGAAATTATAATCTAGAAAGACGGAATTATAATTACATTTTGATATCATTATGATTAATAACTACCATTTTTTCAAATAATTTCCAAACTCAATTTAATCGAAAAAATTTTCAACGAAGAAAAATCAATCATGAAATTCGGGCTAAAAAATTCATCAAGTTTCTCGGGAACCTGCAGATGTCGGTTGCTGAAAACGACACGTGCCAATCTATGCTCGCTATATGTATAGTTGCGCAAAAAATTCGCAACAATTCACCTCTCTCGTTTTCCACCACTTCCATCCCCAGAATCACTAGCCATTTCAGAGCCCGCGAAGCCACGAACGCAAAAGCTCACTTCGACTTCACTACTTTACCGAAGTCAACTGAAGTTAAATTTTGTTCTCTCCCAGAATCGCCAACTTTTATTACGCAATCGACGCTGCGATTATGAAAACGTGAACGAATACGAAAGCGATATACAATGAACGCTGAATTTCCGTTACTCTCAATCATCGTCCAATTAGAATTCACCAACCTAATTGACATTTACCGAATGTTCATTTCGATATTTATTATTATTCAAAATTTCGTATCAAAATAGAATTATGTTAATTATTTGTTACTGCTGTTCACCATTTCAATAATTATTTTAATTTAGTGTTAATTGATGTCTATAAATTAATCTTACTTTTACAAAGACGAAAATTTAACAAATTCCACAGAAACAATTATAAATTTAGTGGTAAGAATTTCACATTTTTAAATCGTACATAATTATTCAAATTTGAAAATTTTCCAATTTAAAAATTGAGATTTTCCTATCAAATACGTAATATATCGTAATATACCCAACTATATTAAAATAAACGAACGTTTACCCAAACAAAACTCATCATTCACTATTCCAATGACAACACGAATGCCTGTAATGAAAAACATTTTTTTATTGTTCAATCGTTAACAAATTATCAATTAATTGGCTCGTTGGAACGAAAGACGAGCCAGGAAAAGACATGTAAAATCTCTGATTCTTTTCGTATTTTCTATAAGTTAGGTTTCTTTTCTTCAGAGAATTTTCCCAGTTAACCAGAAAAGTTCAAGAAACTTCTCTCCAATGTCCAATATCCGCTCTTAAACATTTTCCAAACATTTCCTGAACCTTGAAAAAATTGTCTAAAGGCTCAAGAAATGACCAAAAACTGTTGAAATGTTTTTTTCAATCTGAAAATTGATCTTACGAAAAAGTTATAAAAGATGCAGCTGTCTGAGAGGTTTGGAAAACATTTCAGAGCTGACTCTCGAATGTTTTTAGAATATTTTTTGGCTAGCTGGGCCACGCGGGGAGGGAAAAAGGGGAGGGGTGGGGGAAATTATTTGGCTGGTAAGAGTTTTTTGAGCACACTCAGGCCTTTTTCTTGGTACTCTTCCCGGGTGATCCAGACGGAGTCGCGGTCCTTGGTGATTTCCGCCAGGACAGCGCCACCCATGAAGACCATGTCCTTGCGTCGCGGAGAGTCCTCGATTTTTATTTTGAATTTCTATAAAATAAAGTTCCATGTAGTGTTTCACTGAGTTAAACAAAATGTATAGATACTAGTAATACTTGGATTGAATCTTTTTTTTTTAATTTTGAATCCCGAATTTTTTTATCGGTGTTGGCAAATTAACAAAACATTCATTAGGTTATCAGAACTGATATAAATTCAAACAGTTTTGTCAACTTTAATGATAGTTTGCATTTTTGTAAATAACTGTAGTGCATTTTTAGATACTTTTTATAAGTATTCTGGATTAGAATACTAAACGATTTTTGACCATTTGAAGAGTTTTTCATGAATTAATTTTTATAAATTACAAAAGATAGTTGAAAAATCGTATTTTAAAAAACTGCATTAAAAAATTAAAAAACTTTTTTTTACCCATGCATAAAGACGGCCCTTTTTCATGCACGAAATGTGGGCGCGAAATGGCATTTTTCACTGATATACCATAGCAGTGCGTAATTAGTTTGCGCAAAACGCTATTTTGCGCACTGTTTTTGGAAATATTTCCGCACCAGTTTTGGAAAATTTTCAAACCGTGTAAAAATTTCGACATTTCAAGAAATTTTTATGAACTAGACAAATTTTTCAAAAATTGAAAATTTTCATTGCCAAAATTCTCAAAATTACCGAAAATTTCCAAAATTCTCAAAATTTCCAAAAATTTTCGAAATTTTGAAAACTTTTTAAACTCTTAAAATGTCCAAAAATTAATAAAATTCTCGAATTTTCCAAAAATTTCCAAAAATTACAAAAATTTCCGAAATTTCCAAAATTCTCAAAATTTTCGAAAATCTCCAAAATTCTCAAAATTACCAAAATTTCCGAAAATTTCAAAAATTTCAAAAAATTTTCAAGATTTTAAAACGCCCAAAAATTTCTAAAATTTCGAAAAAATGACGAAATTTTCAAGAATTTTCAAAATCTTTGAAATTTTCGAAAATTTCGAACTCGTAGAAAATTGTCAATTTTTAAAAAATTTTTGAAAATTTCTACTTCAACACGCGAGACGGAGGCGTTCGCCTCCGTCTCATGTTCCAAACTTTACACTCACGGAATAATCTACTTTGCGCACTTGTTACAGAAGGTACTATTCTACTGAATCATTAAAATTTATAGGAATTCCCACAAATGTTCAAAAACAATAAAAATTTTCCACAAGTTTCGTAAAAGTTTGATAAATCCGTAAAATTCTCAACTAGTTTAAAAATATACAAAATTGATCAACTAAATTAGAAAAATTCAGTATCTTTTGATTTCAAGAAATTTTAGATTAAAGTTTTCATTTCATCAACTTTGGAAATTCGAAAATTCCGAAGTAAAAGATTTTAGACTCATTGGATTTCTTCTAATCAAAAATAAATCGCTGAAAAAAGTGAAGTACATTGAGTTTTGACGTGTCGTCCTTTAGAACTCGGGAAAGGTACAATTGCTTGATTTCCCTTTCGAGCCTGGACGGCAAACCGGGGTACATTGTGCTGCCGCCGCTGAGGACGATGTGCTTGTACAGTTCGCTCCTAATATCAATGTCCGCCGCTTGAATCGTATTGAACACCAATTCTGCGATACCCTGAGTCTCCATGTTTATTAAATGCGGTTGGAATAACGCTTCTGGAGCGGCGAACCTTTCTCCGCCGACTTTTATAACTCGCCCATCCGGAAGCTAAAAAAACGTAAGTATAAATAATAAGTATAAATAATCAAAGTGCCATATAAACAAAAGCGAAGATTTTAAAGTTTTCCAGTTTTAGAAATTCGAGACAAAAATTTGCATCTCTGATCACAATTTTTCTTTCATTTTCAAATATAAATTCCCGAATAATAAAATATTGTTTTTAATATTTTTTATTCACAAATTTTAATTACATAAATAAAATTAATTAATAATATATTTTATATAAACAATTTAAATAATTTACATAAAAATTCATTTCAACTTATTAATTTATTATATAATTTTTTTGAATTCGATGGCATTTTCTTGATTACATTTAGGTACGAATATTGTTATCAAATTTAAAATATTTTCTCTCACCGTGTAAGACTCGACTAAAACCGTTGTTTCTAAAGCTAACTTTTCCTCTGTCTCAATATTGTATCCTATGTAACAAAGTTTTTCTTTCATCATCCTGACGGTCTCGAAGTCCGCGGAATGATTAAATGCGTAGCCACGAAGAAGGAGCAGCTTTATCAAGTACATCGTTATGTCGCGCCCCGCAATGTCCAACCTCCGAGTGAGGTGGGGCAGAGCGTACTCGTTGTAAACCGGACAAATGTGGGTGACGCCGTCTCCGGAATCCACGACGACGCCGCTTATCAAACCTTGTGCGTAAAGCGTCAGCACCGCCTGAATCGCTATGTAAGCTCCGGCGAAACCGTATTTTTCGAACATCACCTGGAAACGGATAATTTACAATAAATATGAATAAGTTACATTTTCAACGACAAGCAGAAAATATAAGATTTTGCAACTAGTTAGAGAAGTATTATTCCACTAGTTGCAAACTTCGTTTTATCCTACGTTGGAGCTAAGTAATCAATACGAAACACTTATAACGTAAGATTAAATACATCTAATTATATCAAACGATATGATAATAATATTTATACAAAGAGTATATATAGTAATATTTAAAAATTACTCATCAAATACTCATTTTCAAAAACTTTTAAAGCTTGAAAAAGATCAGACGAATTTCCGAAATCTATGATTGAAAAAAGCTTGAATATTGTGATTTATTTCAGAAAATTTATCAAATATGAGTCGTTTTATGATCATGTTTTCCTTTACTTCGATCATTTTTTCACGATTCGTGGTCGGATTCATGGGAGGTTCCGTCAGCAAAATTTTGCATTCTTTGGGATTGATGTTCATTTTTTCAGGGCCAAATGTGTAGTCCCATACGTGGCACATGTCTTCCCAGTTTCTGAAATAATAAATATTGTTTATAAATTCAAAACAATCATAAAATAAATTTGTTCGTTTGAACTGAATTTTGAGAATTCTGAAAATAGACGTTTTTTTACATTACAGTGTTCGAAAAATGTCTTCGACTTTTTTTACTCTTCTCAAAATTTTTCCAATTCAAAAACTACTATAGAAACTAAAATTCTGTCAATTACCTGACAATTCCATTTTGCATTGGGTAACTTATCTCGAGCATCGATCGAAGTTTGCTCGCCTCATCGCCCACCATCAAATCCTAATAAAAAATCCAAAATTATTACCACTCCCGAAACAAAATTCATTAAAGATGCAGACCAACATTCAACTTCTGCTCTGAAAAATTATCACTTTTTCAAATGAACGAAACTCTTGAAGAATCCTCTCATTTTCTCAACAGCAGCAAAACACAATTATACAAAAATACAACAAAATTGATCAAAATCATGAATTGATTAAAAATATGAAGAAAAAACTTACAGGCATGTTAAGCACATCCTAAAGGCAGGCACACAACATACAAATATTGTTAATGCCGAGCACGAACAATAAAACAAAACAAAAAAAATCTTGCGCACAACCACACATACGATAATTCATGAAAGAATAATTTTTCACGAGTTCTGTTATTTTTGTTAGTTTAAAACAGAGCGACAAATGAGGCGAAATTTCCTGTTCTGAAGATTTTCGCAGTGATTAGTAGATGAACTTTTTTTTTATGTTCGTATTTGTGTTAATTAAAATCTTCGTCAAAATCACACTTAATTTTGGGAGTGACTTACACGAATGAAAAAGTCTGGCTGAAAATATTTACATGTTTGTGAATGGTGGAAAAATAGAGGTTGATGAATGAAATGTTTTTTTCGTTGAATTTTCATGAGTTTTGATGATTTTCAAATTTTCATTTTGGGAAACGAAGAACTCACTTTTACATCGATGTCGCCAATTTTGTTGGCAGCCCTGATTATTGGACGACCCACCAGGGATGGAAATATATGCGCCGGGAAATTTGCCCCCGCATATCCACATTTAACAAACTGTAAAAATGCGTAAAATTAGTCGAGAAATATTTGCAAAAAAATAACAAATATTATTTTCAGGGTTGGTGACTTTTTCATTGCAAGACATTTAATAATCGGTGGAATAATGTGATTAAAAAAGGTGAAAAATGAATACAAATATTTATGGCATACTATAAGTCTTATCTGAAAAACGAAACAAAAACTGAAAAAGTTTTCATTCAGAAATTTTTTCAAAATTACGAAGACAAAGTAATTGTATCTTTCAATTATCTATGTATTGAAAAAATTTGTCAATTTATTACTCTATAATTGACAAATTAATATTTCCTTACTAAACAATTTCACAATTTTCGAAAAAAAAATTTTATAATTGTTTCAGTAATAAATTAAAGAAACTGCACTAAAAAGTATGTGAACATTTATACATTTATACATACATAAATATCTTTTCGATACGCAGACAAAAATTATCAACCAATTGTCAAAATTTCAATATCAAAACGTCACGTTTCACACGTTAAAAAAACCGTTCAAATCAGTGTAAAAATAATCAAATTCGACAAGTAGTGTATAAGGACCATCCATTAAAATCTAAAATACCGAAAAAAACATCAAAACTCAAATAAAAACTCCTCATTCAATTGATCGATATAACGTAACCTTACCCCTGTTCCATTGTCGCATACGATGACTTTTCGTCCCTGACTATCCATTTTTGTTACGTGTAGGCTTTTATTCCGAATATAAAAAGCAACAAATCAGGATTTCGCACAAATACAACACTGGCGAAATGCGAAGAAGACCAGTGATTTTCACATTATACAGGGCGTCGCCGGCAATGCCATAACTCCGTTTTTCCAATCTTTCGCGCAATAACTTCGATTAATTATCTCATAATTGTAACTGTAGTTGTCTACGCGAGAATTGAAATCAATTAAAATCACATCAACACACAGTTTTTTGATAACACTGTCATCGTATCATGACACGTTTGTTGCCGCTCCCATCGGCCCATCGCATTGCGCGCGATTCGCGGGCGGCCGCGAGTTAAAATCGATCACTATCGATACTTTTTGCGATATACCGTGTCAGCGAATGCGCGGCAAATTCGAATCCCGGAATGAATAATCGCGAAAATTAAGAGAATTCCCTTTATTTGCAAAATGAAGGTCACAGTTTTTGGAATCGATATTACCAAAAATTACATGTTGAGAATGTAGTTTCGCTGTTCATCAGGCTATAAACATGAAAAATGTATGAGTCAATGATTATTCGCTTAATACATCAATTTTATCATAGAATTATGGAAAGTATAACAAAAACGCAATAATGCTTTAATTGAAGGGTACACTCAAAGTGTAGTATTAAAAGTAAATAGCTGACAGTTTTTGGAATTAATATTATTCAAAATTGCGTTTAGGTAACGCATCAGTTTCATTATAATATAATGATGAATATTATTCATCAGCTAGGTAACAAATCATATATAAGTAACAGCTGCAATAAAAGCGCAATGATTCTGAAACCAAAGTGTCATACTCGAAGTAATAAAGCTTCCAATTTTTGGAGTAAATATTATCCAAAATCGCATTTTGGTAACACAGTTTCACTATTCATCAGGTTGTAATGTGAAACGCTTATTGGCTATAAAATTACATCATATAAGTAACAGCTGTAATAAAAATGCAATAATCCTTATATCAAATTAGGACACTCATTTTCTTCTTAATTCATTCATGAATAACAGCTTATTCGCCATTGAATTATATCATATAATTCCAACACGTGTGATAAAAATCCAATGGGTTCTTAAATCTAAGTCGTATCTTTACCCAAATTACGACACTTGTTTGCTTTTTAATGTAAAGTTATCAACAGCTTATGTTCGATCTTAAATAAAAATTTAATGATTCTGAAATCGATGTGTCTTAATTAAGACACTTACTGTCTTCTCAAAAAATACGCAGAGTTAACAGTATCACATTTTGTTTCATCACTGGTCGTTATGATTATGCTTAAGCTCCAAATATCGCAGCGAAGTCAAAGTAACTTTGGTATGACTAACTACCAATATCAACAAGTTACTCAATACTTTTCCCGAGGAGTTAAACATGTGACCTGACTAGGGAAAAAAAGTAGAAAAAAAAAATAATAATTGCGATTTTGTAAATGTAACGTGTCTCAATAAAAGGGAAAAACTCTGCGACTTTGCAGCTGTTTTTGAATGAACAAAAAATTGTATGAAATTTTTTCTGGATGGTGCAATTAGAAAACGATTAATATAGTGACGAAAAACGATTTTTCGACTTTTTGAGCGTGTTATGGCACATCACAAATGTTACCGAGATCATGTTTTTCTAGGCGCTAAAAAAATATTAAACGCATCGATTCAATGCGTTTTTAACCATTTCCAAAACATCCTGCTTCGACGTAGTCCAAAAATACGAAGCAGTGATTTGCTTGAGTACTTGAAGTCGATTCTTCTTTTCTTCGTACTCATCAAGCAACTTACTTCGTAACTCTTGGTTCAGTAAGCAGTTATGTCCCCAAAGATATTCATACATCTCAACAGTTCCATCTGTCTTGTTGTAATTTTGATCTTCAATGGAGTCGACCTAATAACAAGAGCCAGTATGTATTTTTTACTGCACACATAATAGCGTATTACCCAACGAGTGAGGTAATGTATATTTTGAGGAATGTGAAGTTTGTGGCACAAGTCAAAGACGAGTGCTGCAATCATGTTAGTCGGAATCTTCACTATGCTGCCATTGTTTTATACGCTCAGTAGGAAATTACTAACCGATTCTCTGTTCTCACACTGAGCTTTCCATGCGAGCACTGGGTCTTTGTCATATTTTGACGAGAGATATGCGAACACTTCCTCTTCTCTGCCCAGCAAGTAGCGTACATCAATTGAATTGATGGTTCCTTTGCTGACATCATCAATGAAATTAATTTGGTTCGTTAATTTTCGAATTTCCGCAGAGGTTTTTCCGATGTTTGAAGCCAACTTCTCCGAATATGACTTTACTTGGAATTCGAGAAGATTTTTCAGATTTTTCTCAAAACTAAAACTGACATCTAGGTCAGCACAGCCATTCTGGAATGGGAAAATATTTTCAATCATCAAGATATTTTGTTGTTATAGTTTTCGGAGACTCTTATACTGGAGAAAAAGTCTGAAGATTTATTACCATTGATGTGTTTTTGACTTCATTTATGAAAGAGTCTAAAAAGAATTGAAATTTTGCAAATCCTGATTCAGCCGAACGTGGGAAATCATGAGCGACGTCATCGTTTTCATTGGAATTGAAGAATTCTCGTTCTTGAACATTCACAGACTCTATGTTGGACACTTGAACCTCTTCAGTGAACTTGTCGGGAGGAACAATTTTTCCAAATCCAGATTCATGTGAGCGTGGGACATCACGAATGATGTTATCATTTTCATTGAAGTAGGAGATATTGTCTTCTTGAGCATCAAACTCGACAATGGATTCTTCAATCTGTTCAGTGTAAATCTTGGGATGCTCATTTTCGTCGGTACTGCAGGTAGCAGGTTCTTTATCGCGAGGAGTCAAGTTATCTAATGGAAAAAACAAAACTGTTAGTTAAAAACCCTGTCAAGTCGCAGACTGTCATTTTATTATTGATAAAAAACCTCAGAAATGAGTGAAAAATTTTGAAAATTGTCAGAAAAAATGTAGAAACATAAAATGGAATCTTTTCGTACTTGAAATTTCATATTCCAAAATGCCTGGATTGTGGAATTTTTGAAAATCCAAGATTGAATTTTTTTGTTAAAATGAAAAACAAAAAATCTCATTGAAAATAAAAAAACGTTTTCGAATTCCCAAATATGATCGAAATTGTCAAAAACTGAATTGTAAGACTTTAAACTTCATATATAATTTTTCATTTTAATTTCAATAAATAATGTGCATTACTTGCGATATGAAAATTTTTTAAATTTGAATTATACAATTTTCAGTTGATTTTATAGTTGAAAATTTTCTGGAAGGACAATGATCTCCATATAACTCTATTTTCTAGGAATGTACTTTCAAATACAAAATAATTGTCAATTTTTAAACCTCAAAATTCTCACGTTAGTATTCTTGAATTTTTTGATATCAAGACTTTTCAACTTTAAATAACATATTTTAAAATTTCCCAAAATGTACAGTGGAATTTAAATTTTAAATCTAAAAATCTTTAACTTCAAGACTTTCTAAAAGGTTAGTATTGGAATTTTCAAGTGTCAAAACTTTATTTTTAATAACTTTTGAAACTCATGTCTTTTCATGTCTACAAAACTTCAAGAATGGTTTAAAATGATACAAATGATTAATCACCAAAAATTTTGAATCTAAAGATTCAGAAAATTTCCAAAAAAATTTTTTTTCAAATAATGTTCAGTCTCCACAACTTACAAGTACTGAAATTTGTATTCAACAATCTCATACTGATAGAATTATGAAGAAAAATGTAATTCTGACAAATGACCTTTCCTAAAGCCACCCAAAATTCATACAGGCACAGAAGGTTCATCCTCCATTATATACCTTCATTCTCCCCTTCATCTTTCCGCTTTTCACGTTTTTCCTCTGGCATTTTTTCAATGACAACTCTGACTTCCTTGGTAAACACATGATCCACACTTTGGCTTCTCGTATGATATCGTGGTGAGCCAACATGAGCGTCTGAAAAAATTCCATTAATTAATTGCAACATAATTTACAAATATTTCACACAAACTACCCTGAATGCAACAACAATCCCTACTTTCATTCTTGTCCAAGTGTTCTCTGCATTTTCTCTTCTCATTTCTGTAATGTCGTCGAACGAGATTTTTTTCATGGGAACGCAAATGTATATAAAAAGTACATTTACGAATAAAATTTTCTTTGCATATGAGACATTTTACGGGCTTCTTGATAGCAAAGGATTTCAGATGTGCCGCCAAGTTTTCTTTGCGTTTGAAACCTCGATTGCACGCAATGCAATGGAAAGGTGCGTCCATGAAATGCACTCTTACGTGTGACAACAAATACTGTTTCATTTTGAAAGATTTGTCGCAAATGTTGCACGAAAACGGTTTTTCATTACTATGCATCAAAGAGTGTCTTCTCAAACTGTTGCTTGTCGTAAAACTCTTGTTGCAAACATCGCAATCGTAATTTTTTTCACCAGTATGAATCATCATATGCTGTTTCACATATGAACCATTCTTGAATTTTTTCTTGCATACATGACATTGGTACGGTGTTTCGCCAGAATGAACACGAAGATGCCGTGTCAAGCACGTTTGCCATGAAAACCCCCTATCACAAACGTGACACGTAAAAGATTTCGCAGTTTCGTGAACTGGCAAATGTTGATGCAAATGATATCGTACTGCAAAAGTCTTTCCGCAGACGCGACATTCGTAAGGTCTTTCAGTGGCGTGGTATCTGGAATGTCGGTTTAAATTCGATCTTAATGCAAAACTTTTGCCACATTCATGGCATCGAAAACATTTTTTTCGAACTTGATGAACGCGAGAATGGCGTATTAAAGCTTTTTCATTGTCGAAACTTTGTGTGCAAGCAGTGCAGTGAAAACTTTTTTTTCCGGTTAGCTTGACTTTCGGAGTTCTGTGCGCTTTTTTGTTCGCCATTAACACGAACTTCTCCGGAGAATGGAAATTCTTCAAATTTCAGAATGGTTCATCATAAACAGTAATACTCCAACTTTAGTGAACTTTAGACCTGTTTAGACTTAGACCGTTGGTAAACGTAAATTGTCAAAACAATTCGAAACAGCCAATCACAACAAAGATCACAGTCACAATACTCAAACTCACTTATGTGAGTATTTGTGATCTGCAATTTGTGAGACGTGGGTCAAAATTTTTCATGAAACCCGGCAGAGGCGCCATAATCGCCCCCCCCGCGTCCCGCGGCCTGTCGGTTCAGTCGGTTGACAAACAGGGTGTCCCAGCCTCCCCCAGGACCAAGAGTCAACGGAACTCCCGGAAATTGCAAATTCCTTATCAAATTTCGAGTCGATTCTCCCTGTACCATTTTTGTATTTTCTCAAGAATAAAGGAGTTTAATCGATTTTAATCGGCCAATCAGAGTGCGGCCTAGCCACTGGCCATAAAGGCTCACTCGAACTGGGAATCCCTCGGTGCTCCCAGTTCCGCCCTTCTTTGCGCGTGAATGAAGAAAAGCTAGAAAACAACAACTCAGCGATTTTAATTTTTTTTCTCAAGGATTCCTTCCGGAAGAACTAAAAACGCTGAGTTGTTTTCTTTTCTTCATTTACCCACATAGATGGACGGAACGGGCGGAACTAGGAGCACCAAGGGATTCCCAGTTCGAGTGAGCTTTTATGGTCAGTGGCAAGGCTGCGCTCTGATTGGCCAATTAAAATCGTTAATAATTCCGTTATTTTTGCGAAAGTAAAAAAATGGCAAAGGAAAAATCGACTTGAAATTTAATAAGGAATTTGCAGTTTCCGGGAGTTCCGTTGACTCTGGAACACTGTATAATTCCAGCAGCGCCCGTCGCGCCGCGAGCGGAGTTCCTGATAACCATATATGTAATACTCCTATATGGCCAGTGCTCCTATAAGGATCAGGGTCAAACAATAGGAACACAATAATTGTTTGCTGAACCGTTGTTCTTATTCATTTCAATCTTAACAGTACATCATGAAAATATATGTATAATAATTATGATTGCGAAATGACATTAAATAAAGTGCTCATTCGAACAGGATGATCAATAATACATTATTGTACACTCAAGTCGCGCCGTTGCAAATTTTTACATCGTTGAGTACGCAACTTGACAGTCAATAGCTTCGTAAACATGGGTCTTTTTCATCTCCCCCCCCCTCTGATAAACCCCCCAAGGACGTTTTCCAAAAAAATTCACATTTAAAAAAAACCCCCCCCCCCCCCCCCCAAAAAAAAAAAACATGCAACTCCATTCATCCTATTGCTTTTCGAGAAACCCAACCTGTTCTAAAAAAAAACTCGTCACAAAACGGAAGACATTCAGCAAACAAGGATGAAAAAGCTATGAGCATATAAATTTATCCAAAATAATATCACTGATCAACATTTTTCAAAAAATGGCACGATCATGAAAAGATCTCTAAATGTCATGACCAAATACGAACTTGGCGGAATTTCGCCGTAGAACATTTTTTTTCAACTGTACAATTTCGAACTGGGAATGTCAGAGGTACGTAGAAACAAAGTATATCTTCGAAAAGTAAAAGTTTCGTCCGGATAACCAGAAGCTGATTCATAATGGAACCTTGAATGCGATTATTCGACGTGAAACTGCATCTAAGCTAAAACGCGGATTTAATTTCGGTTACACGATGCTACTCTCGTCAACTTTCGTTTACTGAAACTAAAGTACCCTGCAATACAACATTTCGATGCAAATTCAATGATTTTTGTAAAAAGTCCGTTCGTCTATGGGAAAGGAAAAAATAGTATATGCACAATCAACACTGGTCAACTCAAACCATCGATTTTTGCCTACGCCAAAAGAAACAATAGTTTAAGAATACTGACAATAATAGGACCATTTTAAATATTCGTGAATGTTCCAACCCGTCGGAAAACCTCGAGATATTGTGGTTTTTCGCCTCCGAGAGGTGTACAAAAATAGTCTTTCGCTCAACCACAAACGCCCATATTTTGTAGGAACTCGCCAAGTCCCTTCCCTCACCATGCTCAAGGAGCGATTCCTGATTTGTGCAATTTGAAAATGCCGTAAATTTGTTATAACGGTTCTTCAAGTTCAAAAATTTCAACATTATTATTACTCTATTGCGATAACAAAGTGTGAAAATGCGTAAACAGTGCGATAGTTGTTATAAATCCATCTTTTTCAACAGCGATTATTTGATTTTTCGGTAGTGTATAAAAATGCAAAACACACTGAAGAACGTTTTCTGGCGGAACCGAATGAAAAAAGAAATATGTTTCGACCCTGCAGGACCGGAGATTTGGCGTCGGCTTAGGGCTGGGGCCTCTCAAACGTTGTGATTGTTTTTGATCTCCAAAATGCTCACGTAGGATCCTGTCAGGAAACCCATGACGCCGAAGGAGATGATGGCGATGTTCTTCCATAATATCCAGTTATACCTGGCGACAAGGAACATTGCAAAAATTAACATCAAAATATCCGAATTTATACATTGATATAAGGTAAGTCTGGATGCCGCCATGGTGGGTATTATTCGCCCAGTCTATTTATTGATCTGTTTTCGATCGAAACCAAACAAAATATTCGTAAAAAAATGATTTGTTGTCTCTAGAATAATTTTTCACGAATATTTTGTTTGGTTTCGATCGAAAAATGATAAATAAATAGAACTAAACTAAAAATACAAATATGACTAAACAGGGACGTAGCCAGAAATTTCGTTCGGGAGGGGCTGAGGTGATTTTCACTAGACATTAATTCAACAAATTCAAAAAGCAAAGTTTCATTAGAGGTTGATGAAAATTTATTGAATTCTTTGAATTTTTACAACATTTCGGAATCTCGATCTGACTAAATGAAAACTGACTCAATTCTCAAGGTTTCCGAAACTTTTTTAAATCTCTGGAATTTCTAAAATTTTCTAAATTCTGAAAATTGTCAAAATACTGAAATTTTTCGAATTCTCTAAACTGTTGACAATCTTGAAATGTTTCAAATTATCAAGTTTTTCGAAATGTGAAAAATTCGTAAAACTTTCGTAATTCCAAGAATTATGAAAATATTGTACATTTTCAAAATATTCAAAACTTCTACAAATCTCTGAAATTTACGAAAATAATTAATAATTTACGAAAATTTCGTAAAATTGTCATTCCCGTGACACCAAAAGTTGCAAAAACAACGAATAAATTTGTTGCCAACAACTAAAGTAACGGATCGTTACCTCCCGAGTCCATTTTCAGATTCCCAGACAGTGACGAGCTCGATAATGGATGGAAAGATGAGGCCCAAAGTGGAGAGGCACACAGCGCCGACGAGGGAAATGAAGGGCCCCAGGTTAGGCACGGCGATGGCGATCGCCACAGTCATCGTGACCAAGGCCACGCGGACGGCGTATTCGCCCGCGAGCTTTCGGGAGCCGAAGTACTGCTTTAGATTCTTCCAGATGATTTGCAGCGGCACGTAGAACTGCAGACCATAGGTCAAGAAAATAGCCACTGCGATCATGACCTTGACAGACTGACCCAAGGGCGTTCCGGGCAGGTTGAGCGTTATGGAGGCTTCGGTTTCCGAGCCGTACCTCAAGTACCCCAGGAAACCGACGGAGCTGTACAGCAGGACTACGAAGAACATGCCGGTGTTCAGGACTCCTGGACAACCGATGAAGTGGTTCGGGTGTTTCATGTTGTTTTCCAGGGGCATCACCTGGGAAAGTAGTAGTTTTTAGATATCGTTTTTTTTCTATTTTAATCAACGTTTTTCGGTATTACAACTAATTTTTCGACAATCACCCCTAGTAATTGTAGTTTTTATAAAAACAGGCAACATTTTTATAAAATTAGCAAATTATTTATAAAAATTCGTCTTTTTATAAGGTCGATTTTATGAAAGTTTTATAAAATTTTTGATGTTTATAAAGTGGTTTTATAAAAACTTTATAACGAAAAATGTTGTTATAAAACCTGACGAAATTTCCGTACGACTCGTCTGTTTTTTTATAAAAATAATTGAAAGCCTCCACATTTTCTTATAGAACTTCTATTTTTATAAAAACTTCGCGATTTTTATGAAGAGTTTCATATTTTCATTAAAAAAACTTTCCTGAAGAGTTTCATATTTTCATTAAAAAAACTTTCCTGATAAAAGGAATTTTGCTTATAGTATATGATTCGTTTTTATTATACAAGGGAATAGAAAATCATGTTAGTAACGTTTTTTAGCAATTATAAAACGTAGAAACATACGATTTTATAGGACTTGAAAATTCTTCAACTCAAATTGAAAATAAGCATTTAAATTGACATCGATTTGATGGACAAGAAAGTTGACTATCGGATTTCTGATGCAAAGGTCGCAAGTTCGAATCCCGCTGCCTACGAAACATTTTAAAATTTCTTTCGAAACGAAATTTGAGACAAGAGTCTCATAAAGTAATGAAAATGGTACATACATTATCAAAATGATCCAAAAAAGGTTAGACAATTTTTTTCATATTTTTTAAAATTTCGAAAAAAAATTTTCATACAAAAAATTTTTTCATAAAACTTATATAAAAAAACTTTATAAAAAATGCAAATTTCATAAAACTTTTATAAAACCAACCGTATGAAAATTTTTATAAAAATTTTTTATAAGGTTTTTATAAAAACTAGAATCACTAGAGACAGTTTTTTTGCGAGAAAAAATTGAATTAGAAAATTAAAAATGATTAATTAATTAGAAAATTTTAAATAATTACTTAAATTAGAAAAAATTATCACTATTCCGATAATTTATTGTACTTCATTGATTTTTAGATAGTGTTATTATCAGAGTTTCTGCGCTTTTTATTTTTAATTGGGGAATTCTACATTTTCAGATTTTTCGGGACATAATACAGGCCCGTGGGCAGGATTTTCGCAAGGGAAGAATTTTGAATTTTGTTTGATTAGAAATGATATTTTCAGCATTTTTTTTATTGCAGTCATTCAACCTGTAATTTTTGGTTTTATTAAATTATCAAATATCAAGTTTCTCTAAATGTGAAGAATTCGTAAAATTTTCGTAATTTCAAGAATTAGAAAAATATTGTAAATCTTCATAATTTTTGGGACTTAAAAATCTCTGAAATTCTTAAAATTTTTAAAATCCCAATAACTCCCAAAATCCTCCAAGTACTTCAAACTTTGAAAATCCTCAAAACTATCAAAAATCTTGAATGTTAAAAATATTCCGAATTATTAGGTTTCTCGAAATGATAGGAATCCGTAAAATTTTTGTAA
>JAPYZK010000916.1:0-25084 GCA_030522785.1 Platygaster equestris | reverse complement strand
CCTCTGAACGTTTCGCTTCGACGTTTTTCCGCACAACTTTCGATTCATCGTTCTTCCTTTTACTATTTCTATTTCACGTTTTTCCTTTGAGCGTGTCATTTAGAGACGTGAATAATAATTAGAGAAAAAAACTGGTCAACGCAGGATTTGAACCTCTAACCGTCGCAATACGAGCCCACGAGGCTCAGCGTTTAGACTACTAGGCTGCCGAAGCTAATGTCGTGGGCTGCTTCAATAAAATACGGCTTCGAAGGCGAGTACTGAATAAAAGTAAAAGTACTGAATTAGGTCAGAAATCAGTAGGCTCTCGGAACCTGAAAGGATACATCGAACTGAGTATTTTGGTGTCAAAAACGAGTGCTACGGTGGCGAACTCGCTTGACGGTGCGACTCTGAAACTTGGTACTAGGTTGAACCTCGTCACCGGTATTAGAAAATGTACTTAATGAGGTCAGAAATAAGCAGGCTCTCTCATATTTACGGTCGCAAACTGAGACTGAATGCATTTCGAAATCGGTGAAATAATTTGACTTCCCACACGTTACTTTCATTTCTGTATTTTTGTAACAATTGCTAGATTAATTGTCCCTTTTCTTCAATTTTTTCAAGAGAAATTCACTGACATTCAACTCTCTCGGGAGAGACGCTGTCATCTGCACGCGAGATATTTGAAATGTTCGAAATTACATGCACGAAATAATTGTTGCGTTGGTTAACGCGTGTTTCTGCGGATATATAATGTGCGAGATTTTCAAAACATGTTCAACTGCAAATGTTATTTCAGGAAGTATGTACACATACGATAACCAGTAAAGAACAAGCAATCTTAATCGTATTCGGCTTAGAAATTGCCGAAAAATTACTGGGCAAAGAAATTGCGAGAAATGTTGCGAAATAAGCTATGCTCTACAATGACCCTATATGTTAATTAATCAATTTTCTGATGGACCTCGAGATAGCCTTGAGAGATTTCTATTGCGATCGACACCATTTTTTCATATGCATAGAGACAAAAAACACAAACTGCAAAAATGTAAGTAACTCGAGTTGAAAAAAAATTTACATTTAATATAATTTAGATATACATATTATGAATGATAACGAAATCATCAAGTATAAAAATGTTGTACAAAGTTGACGGAATATGAACAACGCACTGCAGCTGTGAGTGTGCAGTAGAAATTATAAGATGTGTGTAGAATACAAATGAGTCAAGGTTGGTAGGTATAAAATGTAATATTGCGAGCTGGCAAAATGAATATGTGGTATACATAATTACACAAGTACGAATAACCATCACGTGAATTATCGTAATGAAAACTAGTGACGGCGAGTCACTTGAGAAGAGGAGGTTTCAAACTGATGTTCCTCAGCATACACAAGTCGCGGGCAGTGGCGCGCCTGCCATGTGTCGTCTGGATGTCGTACAGGTTGAGCAGTAAATCCGTACTAAAGCATTCGGGCAAGGCCTTCAAAAGCGAGGGAACCAAATCTTGGGGCATATTTTGCAGCACGAGCCTTGCTCTCTCTTTCCCGCACAGCACAATAAGCTGCAGAAAGTTCAGTATGAAATGCGTCTTTTGTGAAACCTGGCCCCCATTTTTGCTCGCCAGGTAAGTAAAGTTGTCAAAGAGTTTATCTATGGCGCTGTACAAGGGCTCTCGAAGAACTGGACTGCCATTCTGGCCGACATTTCCTTCCTGGCCACTGTTGTTTTTGACGACATTGTTGCTGTTGTTGTTATTGCTGGTGCTCGCAGTGACGGAGGCGGCGGTGGCCGCCGCCGTTACGCTATTGTTACTACCGCTGCTGTTGTTGCCACTAATGCTGTTGGTATTGTTGTTGTTGGTGTTTATTGCTGCGTTATGGGGCGAATTGGAGGCAAAAATGGCACTCGCGTCACCGGCCTCATTTAGCCGGAGAATTTTGCTCGCCGGTGGTGCCGCAGCTGCTGTCCCCAACTGTACGCCGGCAGCGGCAGCAGCAGCAACAGCTCCATCGAGTTGTTCGACCGCTGCTGCATTGACGTGCGAATCATTTCGCCACGCTCGTTTTCTACTGCTATTGTTGTTTCCTGGTGGCTGCTGCTGCTGCTGCCGCCGCTGAACAAGAGCCTTGGTGTTGAGGTGCTCCAGACACGAGAAGATGCAGTAGACGCAGAGTTTCGCTAGTGCGCACGACTGCGGCTCCATCAGCTCGTCGCATCTGTAACATTTTTCAGCCAGTCATTCAAGCATCAAATCTAATGTATCGATGATGATGGAGTGCTATTCCCCCCTAAAATCCGTCACTTCCCTCTAAAAAAATTTTTTCTAATGTTGGGTACTATATTTTGATATCTTTTACACTGGCGCCACTGTAGTTTTGAAAATAATAAGGAATTATTTGATATTTTCGAAAATTCAGGAATTATCCGAAAAATTGTGAAATTTTGTTGAATTTGGAAAATTTTCGAAGTATCATGAAATTTTTGAGAAATTAGGAAAATTCCGTAAATTTTTCGAAATCGCAACAATGTTCTTTTCAAAATTTTTGAACATTCTAAAAAATCCAGAAATTTTTATCAATTCAGATAAATTCGAAAACTTATCGCGGCTAATTTGCGAAAATATTAAATTTTCTGTAAGTTTGCCAAATTCCGAAAATGTTTAGTGTTTCCAGAAATTGAATGAAATTTTTGATATTTTTGAAAATTTTGATAATTTTTAGGAAATTATAAAATTTTGGTAAACTTGGGAAAATTTCGAAAAATTACAAATTTTCGGAATGTTTGTGGAATTGTAAAATTTTTCTGTTTTCAAAACTTTTTGGAATGTTACTTAAATCTTTGAAAAATTTTGAAAATTTTTGAAAACTTGCGAAATCGTTGAAAATTTCCGTAAAGCGGTGTAAAACAACGTGAGAATAGCTGCGTTCAAATCAGATCGAGTAAAAAAAAATTTTTCTTCAACGCCCTCCAATTTTTAGCAAATAAAACTCGAATTGCGGCTTGAAATATCAACTCACTAAATTTGTCCCAAAAAAATGTTCCCCCTAAAATTTGTATCCCCCTAGAATTCCCCCTAGAATTCCCCCTAACAGCCCGAAAAAACCCTAAATTTAGGGGGAAAACCCCTAAACTGGAAACACTGTGATGATGGTAGGTCAACATTTCAACCTAGCCCCCACCTCTAACACACAAGCTTATTCTTACACATCTTACAAGCTAAGAAGAAATAATCGCAACAAGTGGATGGAAGGTGCGTTGACCAAATCAACTACTCCCAACAACTTGGCTGCAAAAATTGCTTGGGTTCAATTACTTAGTTGATTATTCGCGTTATGAAAATTTGACACTTTGAAATCGACTAATTCCGAATCACTATTTCGTTGAAACCACAAGTCCAAAATGTAATTCGAGGGCATGATATTTTTTCTTTTTTAAAATTCTTCAATACGAATTGTATTAAAATTTCACATTATCAACAAGCAGAAATACGACCAGAGCTCAGCTACATGGAAGAAAATGAAAAATAAATATTATGTGTAGATTGAAGGATACGGATTTACACATTGCAAAAGTACATTTTAAAATGATGGAAAATCGATAAAAACGCAAATATAATGTGGTTTCAAAATGTCTGGATTAAAAAAAATCATTTCCGAATTCTCAATTTTGAAATTGTAGGGCAATGTTGACCCAAAAATGCCTTGGATTTATAAATGTTGCCGTATAATCCCAAGTTTAGAATACAAACATTGAGAAGCACGGAAATTGCGAACTTTCATCATCGTTTTAGGAAAAGAAGCCTTTCAAATGTGCGAACATAACGAAAGAAAGAGAGAGAGAGATTATAAGTGTGTAAATAATATTATAATACTTGTAGTATAATCATGTAATAAAATATGCGGTTGACAAATAATACGCACTGTTGAGTGTTGAACAAGTATTGAGGTAGAATTGAGTTGACAAGATGTAGCGTGCAATGCTCAATGTCGAGGTGAAAAATGGCAAAAGCCATGTCGACGGCTCGATCCAAGTCTTGTCGGTACTTGAACTTGATGACCTCGCGAACGAGATGCGAGACGAACCATAAGGAGCCACCAGTCTTGAGGAGGCATTCCAGATACTGCAAAGCTCGATTGTCGATCCAGCCGCATTGATGAATTCCTTGCCAAGTCGACTCGAGTTGTTCCAGTATTGGTTGGCGAGAAACGATACTAATAGAAATTTCACAAACTCTCGACATTAACATCACCACTATCACGTGTACTAATTATTCAACAATTGCAGTAATGATGGAAGTATTACCATATATTCTCATCAACATGCTTATTTTTCAAGGTTATTTTGTTTTTAAACCTTTTTTCGAGCTTTTAATTATGATAAATGTTCAATATTTCAAGTTTCGCAGTTTGCAAAAAAATTCCAAGTTTTGGCCAAACAAGTATTTTAGGAGCGTTGACAACGCAACGCACTTATTCTGTGCAAAAAGTCGAAAACTCTTTGACAAGCAATTTAATAACATTTCGAAAAATTTTGTAAAACGCTGTCGATTTAGATGTTTCGTAAAACGTTGCGCCGCCAATCAACTGGCAAGTAGACAATAACTGACAACATTCGTTGATTTGAAATTTCGTCTATTATTTGAAAGTACCTATGTGAAAGTTCGACGACTTTGGTTTTCGATTGAGTCGGCGGATGAACGTCGTACTGCATCGTGCGAATTATTTGCTGCATCATATTCAACCTGTAGAATTTGATTATGTTTATTAACGATATTTATATCATTTTTATATATACAGAGTGTTTCAAAGTCGTCATTACAACCGAAAACCACGGATTCCTTATCAAATTCTAAGACCATTTTTCCTTTGCCATTTTTCAAAATTCGCAAAATTGACGAAAGTATTTATTGTTTTATGCAGCCAATGAGAAAGAATTCAATAATCAATTTCAAGATATTCTCATAAATTCGAAAGTTAATTTTTTTTTGTTCAAACTTGGAAAAATTTTCGATTCAATTAAGAATTTTGAGCAGTTTTTTTTTTTACTAATTCCTCAATCTGTAAATTGTCGAATTTGATCAAAGGCCGCAATTTTTTCAAGTTTAAAGCTTTTGCCAAAATCTTTTATTACTGTTACCTAACCTAACCATGCTTCAAATCTCGAAAATTTCTAAATTTTTCCGAAAATGCTTCGTTTTTTCTAAATTTACCATAATTTTCTGAATTTTTTCTTGAATTTGCGATTTTTCTCAAGCTGAAAAAATTTTTGAGTTTTCGAATTCAATAATTTTGGAATTAAGTTACTATTTCCCAGCGTTCCTCGAAATTTTTGTCTTGTTTTAAAAAATTTTTCAAGTTTCTGAGGTAAGAGAAAAAAAAACATCAAGCTAAGTTGTAAGTTGATAAATAAGCATGAAAAATGCTGTTAAAAAAAAAAAAGGATGGTGAAGATGGCAGAGGACGCACTGCTCCTTGTAGTTGTCCTTGAGAAGCTCGTCGGCGGCGGCGGAAGGATGATGGCAGGAAGAGGAGGTGGTGGCAAAAATGTGGACCATGTTGATGGGCTTGAGGAGGGCGTCCTGGCGGGAGACGCTCATGTGAGCGCAGAGCCAAGCGGCCGCGCAAATGGGGAGACAGGAGGCCACGGCCTGGAGGCCCTCGAGGGCTCGCTTTACATCACTCGCGCCCAGCACTCCGCTCTCCCAAGCGCAGAGTAGCTCCTTCGCCACCCCCATCGCCGACTGGCACATTACGCTCCACTTAATCATCCCGCTCGTCGTCGTTGACGTCGTCGTTGCCACCTTGGACGACTCGCCGCTATTCGCCGTTGCTGTTGCCGCCGCCGCCCCCGCCGCCGCGCCCCCATTTATTTGCGACAGCAGAGCATCCACTTTCGCCCCATCCACACCCTGCAGCATCTTTTCCGGCGACTTGGGCTTACCCCGCTCCGGCATGCAGTCCCTCACCCAGTGCTCGAAAAACGAATCGCCTCCTTCTTCCAGTACCACCTGCAACAATACAATACAACCTGGTTACAATGATTATTACTGTATTCACCCTAGTCAGCTGGGAGCGACGACATTTCGACGCCAAAACGTCTCCAAAAGGCGACGTTTCAGTCAGTAAAATCATTAAAAAATTAACTTCAGAACGTTTGAATTGAATTTGCATTCGAAACGATCTTTATATGCTTAAAAAATCTTCGATAACTTTATTTTTAATAGTTTTTTGCAAAATTTGAGAAATTTGAGTTATAAAAATGAAAAAATTATAAGTTTTTCAGACATTTTTGAAATTTAAAGTTTTTTCGGAATCTAAAAATATCGGGTTTTCTGATAAATTCGAAATGTTGGAGTTTTTTCAAAAATTTTAAAAATTGTTAGGTACTAGAAACATTCGTAAATTCCAAGTTGTTTTCAATAAAAAAATTATGAGTTTTTTGGAAATTCAAAAATTTGTACTTCTACAACAGATTCGCGAATTTTGAGGTTTTTATGAAAATTTGAATATTTTGGGTTTTTTGAATAATTTGACAGCATTTACAGTTTCATGAAAATTTCGAGAATTATTAGTTTTTGGAAACAATTGAAAATTTAGATTTTTTCTTATTGTAAAAATGTGATGTTTTCCTCAAAAATCAAAAAATGTTTACTTTTTCAGGAAATTTGAGAATTCGAGTTTCTTAAAAAGTTCAAGTTTTTTTAAAAGTTCAAAAATCTTCAACTTTTTGGAACATTTCGTAAAATTTTGTGTCCTCTTAAAAATATGAAAATCCTAGGTTTTTCGAAAGATTTAAAAATTGTATGTTTTTATCTCAATTTTAAAATGGTAATTTTTTTGAAACATTCGAAAATTTTGAATTCTCAGAAAACTACATGAATTATAAAATTTCCTGGAATTTATTGAGTTCGAAATTGTTCTAAAATTCCGAAAATGTTGAATCCTCAGGAAATCACATGAATGACAAATTTTTTGGAATTCACTGAGTTGGAAATTTTTCGAAAATTGCAAATATTTCAAGTTCCTAGAAAAATTTCAAAAATTCGAGTTTTTACAAACATTTGGAGAGTTCAAAAGTTGTTTAAAAAATTCAAAATTTGGATTTGTCTGAGAAATTTTTCGTCGCCCCAAAAAGAGCAACGATAAAACGTCGCCCTCGACTGGCTAGGGCATCCAATCTTTTGTTCAACTTGTCTTTTTTATTGAATAATCAAATTCAACAGAAATGTCTGCAATTATTGTTTTATATTGGACGCATAAAACTCGACCATGTTTAGACATAAGTAACTGTCTTCAGCTGCAAGTTGAAACATTTGTAAAATCAATTAAACGAAATTTCATTAATAGAAACAAGAAAAAAGGTAAAGAGCTGCATCTATCGGCTCGTGAGTTTCTATGAAACAAACATCAAGTAGCGGGGCTAGAAGCCGAAAATAAAAAAGGAGGAGATCTAAACAAATGTATTGAACATATTCCACGGATGTAATGACAATTGCAACAAATTGCAACGAACAGTCGAGACAGTAGACTGCACAACTTGTTGGGATACTTGCATCAGAGCCATAGTTTTGGACGATGGAGCAAAGCATGACAAAAGAAATGTCAAAGAGCAAGGAGCGCATTGCTGAATTTTTGTCTGCGGTGACACTGACGGCGGCGGGCTCGTTGATGACTTTGGTGTACTCGTTGAATTTGATCAATCTGCTGACAAAGGTCTTCAATTTGCCAGTGACTGTGGCAACTGCCAGCATAAGCTCGAAACTCTTGCCATTCAACACTTGGCAGAGCATGCTGAGCAAAGGATCCTGAATCGTCGTGCATCCCGTGTTGAGAGTTTTCAAAATTCCGTCCAAAGTTGGCTCGGCGCGTAGAATTACGGTTATTATCGAACCACCGCCCCAAATATTTGAAGAGTCCAGTTTCGAGAGTGCCGACGGAGTTGTTGGCTCCCTTCAATACGTTTTAATTTCAATACATTTTAATAAATTTGAATTTATACCAAACAAACATCAAGTAAAAGGTCATTTTTTCCCAGTTTTTTATCCTTATATATAATTATTACGTACGTAAAAACTGCATATGTAATACCTTTTGCTAATCAACTGTTTGACGTGCTTTTCTGACACTAGATTTATCTCCTGCAATTTCATGAGCAAAAATTCGTAACAGTTGCCCGAGCACGAAGCATCGATTATGTCCAAGAGGCAAGAAAACTGAAGGAGCAATTCAAAGGCATCGCACACGTCTTGGGAAAATTCTTGGCAACAAGACGACGACGACGACGATGAAGACGAAGATGATTTATCTTGGGCTGTAATAAAACGGTCATCATGAGCTATATTATGATAGTCGACACAAGATTTTCAATTTGATAAGCTACAGTTGAAGGCAAATGTAGAATTATTTTTCCACAGACTAACTCGATGTAAAGAAAAAAAAATACATACAAAAATTCAAATAAAAATCCACGTTTTTTAATGTTCCCAGTCAGTTTTTGTTTTAATTAGCAATTAAAATGTTTTTTGCGAGAAAAAAAATCCACCGAGCCTGGAATCGAACCCAGGACCTCCCAATTTCATGTCAGGTGCTCTGGATGAAATTGGGAGGTCCTGGGTTTGATTTCCGGCTCGGTGGATTTTTTTTTTTTTTTGCAAACATTTTAATTGCTAATCAAAACAAAAACCGATTAGGAACATCGAAAACCATGGATTTTTCTTTGAATCAATAACTCAGTGATAAAATAAACGTTTTCAAATTAAAAAAAAAAAAAAAACATACAAAAATTACGATTATTTTTTCTTACACGCGTTTTTCAGATTCGAATTTTTGTAAAACAACAACTCGATTTGAGGAAGAAGAAAAAAATGTACCATTTACGGAGACCAATTCCTGGAGGAGGAGGTGCATTTTGAGGAAAGCAAAAGCGGCCCACTGGGATTCCTCGTGAGTGCCACGAGCGTACCTCAGGCAGGTCAGGACAGCCCTGATGATTTCGCAGTAAAACCTCGCGTTCGAGTAGCTCTTCAATCTCTGTACGACGAGCAACTGGTTGACGTATACCCAGGTCTCTGTGCATGGATTGAGGAGCACGTCGACAGCCAAAAGGGGCTGCAAACACCAAGTTATCGGCTCCATTTCCGCTTTCCACAAGTTGGGGCAAAGCTTCTCCATCTCGAGATTGCGCACTTTTTTCATAGACTCTTGTACGGGGAGTGATGATTTGCTGCTTATTTGCTTCGTTTTTAGCAGCGATTCGATCTCCTGGCACTTGCTCACTACCGAAGAGTACAGTTCTGCAGCAAACCAACCAGCCAACAATATTTATTCTTCAATTTACTCTTAACTGTTTTTCAGCAAGACGAAATCCACTATTTATAGAATCTAAATAAATCTTTCTTTTGTGAAATTTACATCTAAATCAATCAATTCTATTATTTATCAATCGATGGAATGGACTGTCAATGGGTTGACAATAATTTATATGTTTTCGATTTACCCATTTAATTTTTTGCAATTAAATATTTTTTGCGAGAAAAAAAAATCCATCGAGCCGGGAATCGAACCCAGGACCTCCCAATTTCATGTCGGATGCTCTAACCAACTCAGCTACTTCAAATTGATATTTCACTCGCAGGAAACATTTCATTTTAAGTTCGAAGTTACATTTGTCTAACCAGAGACTGACATTAAAATTAAAAAATTGAAAAACAAAAAAACATTTTATTATTGTGGACTGAAAAAATATGAATAACCTTTGTCGTCGTGTTTAGCCAAACACATCATGGCGCACATGAAATCAGAATGGAGCATGTCCTTCAAGATGCTGGCCGGTTTGTCCATGAGTTCTGTATTAGCTTGAGGAGCCAAAAGATTGTTGTTGTTGTTATTCAAACTTTGTGGCTGTGTAGTAAGGGCTTGAAAATAGCACTGCAGCAACCAATGAGTAATAGACAAAACTGCCGCAGCCAATAAATCTTCCTCGGATTTGCCTCGACAAGTGATGCCCACGTGAATCGTCTCCAAGAACTCTAAAAGACTCGCGATGCAATGCGGCTTATGGAAAGCATTGTACTTACTGATGCGCTGAAGAACGGCCGCGTAAGAAACCAACTGGAATGTCATGAAATATATGTTGAGATACAATTACTGATAATGCATGTACATATGTTTATTATGTTGATGGAAATAGCTATAATGGACCAACAACCTGTGAGCTGAGTGCGTGCTTTAAGTAGGACAAAACTAGTTGATTGGGGCCAGGACCAAGCAAAGCTTGCTGCAAAATACAGTCCGCTAAATTGTAGACATCCCCACTGACACCTCTCGGTAAAATCTGTAAGACAAAATATCTAGTGTCTACATCATGTCAATCTGCTATGTATTACCAAAACCATTTATATATTGTTACAAACAGCTTTCATTTTGTTCTTTTGAAAAAATGAACAAATAAAGACTAAAAAATTCAGCAAAAATCCAACATTCCAGACAAGAAAAAAAGTATAATTTTTTCAAGAGATGCCACAATGTGTTGAGTGTAATTTTCAAACCATGGTTTTTCTTATTGATTTTTTTGTATTTATTTGAATTAATTACATGATAAATGCTTTTCATATTCATGTATTAAATTAATAATTTATGATAAATCACGAATATGCGTTATGATTGTCTCATGGGCTGATGAGAAAAGGGACATTTTATGTATGTTGTGTAATTTTTAATAAAATGGGACAATGTAAAAAAATGTGACAAAAAGAGATTTAAGGATTTATTGGATTCGGGTATACAAAGCCTGACATATTTTCCATTTTCTGCATGGTGGCATCTATATTAATTCAACATTATATACTATATTATCCAATTACATTCAGATTTAAAGCACTCTTTTGCAACATATTGATTTATTTCAAAATTGGATTAGGTCAAGTCAAAAATAAATGCCAACAACAATTTGAAAATGACGAAATAACTGCATACATATATCAATATTATTAGGGTCTGCAGTTGACTGTCATTAAAGCAAAAACGTAAAACTCGAACAAAATAAATTACTGATATGTGATGCTTGAATCAAGTTACCGTTTTGATGTGTATTCCCCATTGCAAATCAGTCCAGCGCTCCTTCCAAGCTTTCACCAGCAATTCTTTCAGTTTGATTGTTTTTGTTGTCATTTTCGTCTCCATTTTCATCAGTCAAGACCGAAAATGTAATTTTTTCTCATCACTAGCATATAATATTGCAACTATATAATATGGTTGACTATGCGATCATCATTCGCCGCGGTCTGCTGATGCTGCAATATTACATTTGCAAATAACCTGCTTACATTTAAAAAAACAATAAATTGCTGCAACAACTAATTAAACCAAATGAAATCAGTTAACTCAAGCTTACTGAATGTAACTGAAAAACAATCGACAACAATTAATAGTTGATAATTGTGGGCGACGACACAGTTACAAAAACAATTGAAAACAATGATGACAACCAATGACAACAAAGTACTATATATGCATTATGTATGATATTGCTGCTGATTGCTTCTTTCTCCTCGATCCTACTTTGGGATTGGAGAAAAACCTTAGGGCTGAAAAGGCTGCTGGTCAGCTGATCGCCAAATGTTGCCAACTCCCAATTAAATTTTCTATTAAAAAAAAGTAAATAAACGAGTTGACAGTTGACAAATATAAAAAGTACTGGAAAATAACTTTAACAACTCACTTTTGGTACGTCTATAATATTTGGAACATTTCAAGTCAAAAGTTTTCACTGAAAACTTGTTGTTTTTTGTTGGTCAACTTTGACACCAAACAAGTCGATGTCAAAAGTTTGAACGTGGCTGAAAACTCTCCCAAAACAACGATATTTCGGACTTTGCTAGATTTATTTACGCACACGTACGCAAAGTAAGTAAATAGTTAATCAACAGATTGTCTACTCGCGGCGGAAATTCGATTATTAATGTCGTAGTGCTACCAGACATAGTATACAGGGTATACAGTAGTGTCAGTCGAGGTTTCTCGAGTTTTCTTCATATTTCCTGGCATAATTTCTATTTTCTTCAAGTTATTGGTAAAGGTAAATTTTTACGGAATACAAAATCAGAAAATGCTTCATAATTCATCATTCAAAATCAGAAAGGGTTTGAAATATCGAATTTGAAATTCAAGTTAACAATTTGTTTAAATCCGATGTTGAAATTTAAAGTTTCCAGCTTCAAGAAATTTTGAGTTTCAAGTTCAATGTTCAATTCCGAAATTTCAAGTTTGATGTTCACATGTGAAGTTTTAAGTTTGATGTTCAAATGTAAAATTTTTAGTTTGATCTTGAAATTTGAAGTAAAAGTTTAGTTTTTGAATTTTCCAAAAATGAACTCTATTTAATCCAGAATTAACTCTACTTAACTCAGTATAATAATTTTGATCAAATATCCATAAAAAAATTGGAAAATCACATTCAATTTAGCTTATAGATGCTAATGACGCATTGAATAAATATTGGAAACATCAATATGATGTAGATAGAAATTTTAAAAAACCACCCCGAAATATTTTTCTGGATCCGCCCCCGCTGATAACAGCTCTATGATGTGTAGAGGGAAAAAAAGCAGTCCAAAATGTTGACTAACCACCCCCTCCCACAGGCAGCAGGAGCCAAATGGTCAAGAAGAAAATCAACAACAACGAGGACCAACACTGCCAAAAAAGCCACAAAAATCCCCACAAATCCCAAATAATGCCACTCTTGAAATTTTGGCTTTGAATAACAGCCCCTGGAGAGCGAGGAAAAAAAATGTCATTCTTAATCCTACTCCTTTGGAGAATACTGTCCGTATTCATAATCCAAAGCGCTCACGTGCCAGACGAATACTGGCAGAGTCTCGAAGTAGCTCACAAAATGGCTTTCGATTTCGGCCATCTCACTTGGGAATGGGACTTGGGAATTCGCAGTTACATTTACCCACTTTTCATAGCCACAATTTTCAAAATCTTGAAACTGTTGAACCTCGACCATGCCGAATTTTTGATAACGGTTCCCAAACTTGTCCAAGCAGTTTTGAGCAGTTACGCAGAGTATAGGTTCTACCATTGGACCAATAAGAACAAGTTGGCCATTTTTTGTTTGAGCCTCAATTGGTATTGGTATTACTGCGCTACTCGAACTTTGATAAATACCTTGGAGACGGCCTTGAACATGATTGCTTTGTCTGTTTTCCCCTGGCGCGATGCTCCAACTCGGGGGATGACTTTTCTCTGGATTGTCGGCCTTCTGTGCGCCATGAGACCTACGGCTGTCGTTTTGTGGCTGCCTTTATTTTTGTACCACTTTTTCATCACGGAAATGCCCAGGATTTTGGTCCTGGCCAAGTATGGGCTCATAGGTATGCTGCTGGCCAGATTACCCAACATATGTATTATATTTTGCAAGCGACCACTTTTTCAAACTAAAATTGCAAATCATCAGAACTTTTGTAACGAGATCAAGTTAAAATTCAAATACAGACAGTTTGTACTTGAAAATCTCGAGGATTCAATATTCTTGACTTTGAATAAATTTTCGAGTTTGATTAAGATTTGATTGACTTTTTGAAATGGGAAAAACAACTTGAAAATTTCAAAAATTGAGTCGAGCAAATAAAATAGAATTTGAACATTGTAAAATTCTAATCATGAAATAAAAATCACCAAGTAACAAAATGAACAGATAAAAAATGTCCAACTATTGAATTCTAGAATTGAAAAAAACAAAAAAAAAAAAAAAAAAAAAAAAAAAAAAAAAAAAAAAAAAAAAAAA
The DNA here is from genome assembly GCA_030522785.1 of Platygaster equestris. NCBI lineage: Eukaryota > Metazoa > Arthropoda > Insecta > Hymenoptera > Platygastridae > Platygaster > Platygaster equestris. The sequence continues at coordinate 11,304 of JAPYZK010000916.1, read as the reverse complement.
AAAAAAAAAAAAAAAAAAAAAAAAAAAAAAAAAAAAAAAAAAACATACAATTCACAATGGCCATTCATTTATTACAAATCTCCCAAGTTACTGAGTTTTGAATTCCTAAAGAGAAGCCATAGAAGAAACCCAACAATTCCTGCAACTAAAACACTTGATATATGTCATTTTCATAAGAATTGCCAATAATAAGTCATGACAGATTTTTGCATTGTTAAAAAAAAACTTGATTTTCTTACGAGGTTGACCTTGTAACATTCCCGATTCTTATGAAGTCAAGCACGTAGCCAGGGAGAAAATTGGACAAATCAAGCACAATGCAGTGAAGTACGCTTTGAAAGAAAAAAAAAAAAAAAAGTAAAACAATACTGATTTTCACAAGTGACAAAGTTTTCGAGAAACTAGATAATTTTGAACATTTTCAGCATTTAAAGATTGTCAACAGTTTTGGGAATTTTCAGAGATTGAGGGATGTCGAGAATTTTAGATGTTTTTAGGAGTTTGAACATTTCAAAATTTCAGAAATTTTGGAAATTTCGAAGTTGTAAAAATGTTTTCAAATCCTAAAACTGCGTAATATTTTCATGATTCTTGAAATCATGAAAACTTCACGAATTCGTTATTGGAATTTCGAAAAGTTCGAGAATTCCAAAATTTTCGTACATTTCAGACATTTCTAAAAGTTTCGAAAATTCTGAAAATTTGAAATATTATCATAATTCTTGATATTTTGAAAATTTTACGAATTTTTCACATTTCGAGAAATTTGATCATTCGGAACATTTCGAGATTTTCAGTTATTTAGAGAATTCCGAAAGTTTTCAGTATTTTGACAATTTTCAGAAATCCAAAAATTTTCAGAAATTTCAGAGATTTCAAAAAGTTTCAAAAATCTTGAGAATTACGGCAGTTTTCATAATTCTCAAAATTTTGAAAATTTCACAACTTTCTAAGATTTCGGGATACTTTTGTTTAGTTGGAACATTTTTAAGATATTTCAAGATTTTCGACTATTTCGATGAATTTCAAAGTTTAGAGGATTTTAAAAAATGTCAGAGATTTCCAACGCTTATGAAAATTATGAGTTCTTCCTCAGCTCGTTCGATTCATTTCGAGCGAAAATCACCTTCGTCCCCCCCCCCCCCCCCCCTCGACATTTCTGGTTACGTCCTTGTATAAAGTTGACCACAAAAGAAAGTGTAGATGAAATGAAGAATATTTTTTGTTATAAGATTCATTTTCTTATGAGGTCGTTTTGAGAACCGCAATCTTACGAGAATCTCGAATCTTATCGGAAATAAAAGGTTGTGAAAACTATAAAGTGTAAATTGTGTAATGTATCGTAAATTCTTACGAGAATGTACAAGTTGCTGTAGTGATAATCACAGAGATAATAATAATTAGGGAGTCTGAAAAAAATAATTAGGGAGTCTGAAAAAAACGTCCATTATTCGTAGGTCTTGCTTGGCTCTCGTTATCAACTCTCATCGACTCTTATAACTACGGGAGATGGCTCGTTACGCCCTGGGAATTTCTCCGCGTCAACGTCCTCCAAAACGTCTCGGAAGAGTACGGCTCCGAAGGCTCGTTCTGGTACCTCACATCAGGTCTCCCCGTCATTTTGGGTCTCCAATATCTCCAGCTTCCCTCGACTTTTTGGCACATCTTCAAGCACCCGAAGCAACATCAGCACTACCACAAGCGAACCATCCTCTCATTCGTCATTTTGTGGACTCTCCTCGTTTACTCGGCGCTTCCCCATAAAGAATTTCGATTTATTCTCCCACTTCTCCCCATTTTGATTTACGTCATCACTTCTATGCAGTCGAAAGCATCACTATTATTCGCCTCTCCTCTTTCCATTTCGAAAAAAAAGTTGGCTAAAGTTGCTCTGGCTGCCTTTTGTGTCAGCAATTTCGTACCCGGTTTGTACTTCTCGCTGATCCACCAAAGAGGCTCACTGGACGCGATCAATTTTCTGCGCCATGAATTGGCGAGTTTGAACAATACGGAGGGAGTTCGAGTTTTACTTTTGACGCCTTGTCACGCGACGCCTCTCTACAGTCATCTTCATGTTAACGTTTCCGTGAGGTTTCTGACTTGCGAGCCGAATTTGGAAAACCTCGTGGGCTACGTAGACGAGGCGAACGAGTTTTTTGAGGGGCCGCAAAAGTGGCTCGAGGCTCATTCTTATGGGGCTGCTGGAAAAGAGAGCTTCCCGAGTCATTTGGTGGTTTTCGATAACGTGCTTGGAAAGATGGGCGAGTTTATTCGAGAGTACCAAGTTGTTTCGAGATTTTTTTACGCGCATTTCTGGGAGGGTCATTACGGGGGCTATATTTTGGTCTGTAGAAACAAAGCTTTCCGTTCGTAAATGTTTTTGACTGCATTTTTTTCTCTCTTCGTCATGTTGCCGATGCTGCAGCAGCATATTCCCATTCCCTCAGAGAACGACGACCTATATTTGAAAAACGAACAAACCGAATCATACTCCTAAACCAAAACAAAGGACCTCCGTGATGGAAGCCGTGTTGACCGCCATCTTTGTTCGCTCGTGTTCTGTTCTGTTCTGTTCGCCATGTGAAGGCCACTTGTAAAAAATTGATGAGTCACATATATGGCATATATGTGTTGTTTATAGGTCATAAATACGTCATGAATATGCCAAGTATATCTCAATTATATGGTGTTTATAGGTGCTACGTATGTCATATAGGTCGTTTATAGGTTTTATATAGGTCAAGTGTAGGTCGTTGTTCTCTAAGGGATTTATTAAGGGTCAAAATTTGTTCTTTCCAACTGATGTTGATTCAAGGATGAGCGACTGCAAAATTGTAAACATCCGCGAGGAATTGGACGATCTGGCGATTCGCAATTTGGAGCTGATCGAAGAAAGAGTGTGCGCAAACATGAAACTGGAAGAGTCGCTACGAAACGGTCACATAGAATTGGCCAAGGCTAGGCTGCTGCGGGGAAAAGAAAGCATAGGATTAATGCAAATACCTATTCACGGGGACGATATTTCGCCTTTATTCCAATTACAAACAACATCCCCGGAAGAAAGTTGCACCGGCAGCGCCGCTCAGTTCGACGTTCATTTTGAAAAGCCTCAAAATGTCCATGGAAACGCGCCGAATCCTCTCAAATGGTTCGGGATTCTCTTGCCGCAAAGTCTTAAATCTTCACAGAAATATTTTCAAGAAGCTGTCTATCAGTCTGTGAACATAGCGAATATTCAAGCCGAACATTTGTCGTTGCTGAATGAAATCAGAATTGTGGCAAGTATGAAAGATTCCGTTTGACCGTTTTTTTTTTCAGTCGGTGTAGTAATATAATATATCATATATGTATAAGATCGTCGCAAGTCTAACGCAAATTCGAGTTTAGAAAAAAGAATCAGTATTTGAAAGAAGGTAGCTTTCGCACACTGATAAAGAAAATTTGTAAATATTTGTTGTACTATGGATAATCTTATAATAAAAAATGGTATTTCCACAAAATATGCGGTCGATTGTTATGTGTAATGTTATTTTTTCTCTTGGAACATGGTGGCAATTGAATGTTGAAAATTCCTGAACTTGCGTTCGAGAAAAAGGGATGAATAACATCAATTAGAATAAATTTCCTAAAGTTGTGCTGTTTCGGAGGTTTTCTCTTAATTTGATTATATCTAGGATTATTTTACTTCCAGCTGATTCGATGAAAATAGGAAACGTCGGATTTTATATCATGTCCCAAACAAAAGCTCTTTAATTTTATTGATAACCCCCCCTCCCCATTATATATTTATGTTCTCGATACTGAAGATATTTACATCGAGTTAAAAATGACACGTCATTAAATCACGTGAGTAGAAAATTGTTTAACATTATTCGTGATAAACACGTGTGGGAGTTCTGCGTTATATAAAATTAACGTGCTCTCATTTTGATAAAAGCTATAGTGATTACTGAATGAAAGCTCCGTTTTAATTAGAATTTAGCCTGGTCATGATTATTCGATCGAAAGTACATTATATACGAAATTATCTCGGCGGTGCACGTGGTCTTGTTGGGCGGTAATAATATATCAATTCGCAATTACTCGTCGTGTGCCATCACACCTGTTAGCATTTAATAAGATTTCTCGAAATGTGATTTAACGCTAGATTGCAGGTTTATTCTCTGCATTTTCTTATCGAATTTGATGTCGGAGTTTCCCAACTTACGAAAGTTGTGAATTATTTGTTTATGATAATTGTTATATAATTTTCGGAATTTCATATTTAAGTTTCGAAAATTCGAAAAGTTCAAGAATCCCGCGAATTTCAAGAGTTTTGAAAATTTTGAGAATTTGTAAAATATTGTCAAGTCCAAAAATTCAGACAATTTTGAACACCATTCAAATTTTTCTGAATTTGAATACTTGGAGTTTGTCTGATTTTTTGTTGTTGTTCGTTTTATTAAATTTAAATTATGTGAGAATAAAAATAAATTGAGTCGCTTAAACCACAATTTTCGAGGAATTTACTAAATATATAGTTCGCTCACGGCAAAAAGGCAAAAATTTATGTAGTCTAATAATGCCACATAATTTACGTTTTCTTAATATAAAAGATAATAATTCAAAATGAATTTCTTTCGCTTTGATTGTATCTGTGATACATAATTCTGTTGAGCGTTTCGAGTGTTAGTTGAAACTACCAGATACTCCGAACATTTTTTCTTTAACCGCAAACAACTATAAGAATTCAGTACGTTTCTCTCGATTATAATTCATTTTTCTCAGTGTAATATTGCATTATTTCAAAGTGGAAAATTGCACGTTTCCGGTTCTCGCGACTTTCATCATTCGGATGCACAATATTGACCGAGCGTAAATTGAACGGCGGCTCCGACCGTCGACCACAACAAAACTTATTTCCTCTGGTAATTCAATCCGCTGCAACAATCGAAATTTAGCGGTATTGGAACGCAGCGTGTGGTGTATCGAATCCCCGTTGCACAAAACGGTGAAAATCCGTCGTTTCGCTATTGTACAACGATTAGCCGGGAGAAGATTGTGCGATTCGCTCGCTTGGGCATAACAAGGGACGCTTTTTACGGGCTTCATTTCACACGAGCGCTTGTCAGTCGCTTTCTCGAACTATCCAACAAATTTCGTATTCTCAAGATATTCGCGAATATCCATTTTCGATCTTCCGAATTTTTTATATTATACCCCTTTTTTCAGTCCCGATTGGAACTGATGAAGATTTTAATAGGCGTTTAAGCGTTTGTGGGAAGTTTAATAGACAATTCTTTACAACCTTCAATCGATTGCGGTTGAGTACCTCGTTTTCCTTCGCGGAAGCACCCTTTTCGCGGTGCTGCTGCAGCGTCGTCCTCCATTGTAATTCTGAACCTTTATTGAATTCTCGAAAAATTCACAAGATTAATATTGATAGTTTAATGTTCATTACTTTGCATTCCCATAATTTTTAAAATTGTGAAAATTATATGCAAAGGTAAAAAAACATTTTTATGCTGGAATTGATTTTTTCGACTTGACCACCCGACATGAAATTGGGAGGTCCTGGGTTCGATTCCCGGCTCGGTGGATTTTTTTCTTGCAAAAAACTGAATGGCGAGGGGTGATTCACTCTGGGAGTCAACTTGGGAATCGAACTGGGAGTCATGATTCCCATGACTCCCATTGACTCCCATAATGGGAGTCACGGACACGGCCGCCGTCCCTAGGTTTTGCGGGGCCTGAGGCAAAGATTTTAGGCGGGGTTCCTTAATTAAATGTTGCTGTGAATAATAAATTTAAATGTTGACGTTTCGGAAATATTAGGACTCCTGAAAATATTGACATATAGAAGTTTCAGAATTTTAAAGGTTGGAAATTATCGAATTTTGACATTTTTGGAGGTCAAAACTCGAGGTTCTGAAATAAGGACTGGGAATTTTTCAATTTATGAACTTTGTACGTATTTTGAAGTTTTTAAGTCTAGAAATTTCGAAATTTTCGAAATTGTAGAATTTTGAAATTTCGAAATAATGAAGTTTTCGAACTTGTGAAGCTTTGGAATTTTGGATTTTCGAAGGATTATGAAGTTCTGCAGTTTTTTAAGTTTCGGAAATTTTACAAGTTTTTGAATTGTTGGAATTTTGAATTTTTTTAGAATGTTCAAGAACGTTGAAATTTTAGAATTTTCAAGATTGAAAATTATCAAGTTTTGACATTTTTACAGTTCTGAAAATTTCGCAAGTTTCGAAGTGCTCGAATATTTTAAAGTTATGAAGCTTAGAATTTTCGAAACTTGAAAAGTTTTTCAAATGTCGGAATTTTGAAGTCTTCGAGAATTCCCAAGAACTTGGAAGTTTTGAAGAATTTTAAAGATAAAAAATTATCAAGTTTCGACATTTCTAAAGTTCTGGGAATCCCGCATACTTTTGAGTATTCTAAAGTTCTTAAGCAAGAAATTTCAAAATTTTCGACATTTCAAGATTTTGAAGTTTCGAAGTTGTAAAGTTTGAAAATTTTCAAAATTTCAGAGCTTTCAAAGCTTTGAAAATTTCGGAGTTGGAATTGTGAAGTTTTGAGGATTTATAAAGTACTGGAGTTTAAAAAGTTTCGGAAATTTTGTGAGTTTTAAAAATGTTGGAATTTCGAAGTTTTCGAAAATGTCCAAGAACTTTGAAGTTTTCGAGAATTTCAAAGATCACAGGTAATTGAGTTTGACATGTTCAACGTTTGAGATCGCTGGGAATGACGACTCCCAACTTGGGAATCATGACTCCCAAATTGGGAGTCATGTGGGAGTCGACTCCCATGACTCCCATTTATCGGAGAGTGAATCGCCCCTCGCTGAATGGGTAAATCGAAAAAATCAATTCCATCATGAAAATTAGTATCAACCCATTGACAATCCATTCCATCGATTGTAAAAAAAAATGTAAAGGAAAACCCGTGTATAAATATGTGTATTTATCTATACCCGTGTGTTTATTCATTCATACGTGTATTTTATTCATTTATTTATTCATATATTCATTTATATTCATATTTTTATATATTCATTGATTTTTTTTTTCATTATGTGTATTTATTCATACCCATGTATTTATTTATACCCGTGTATGAATAAATAAATAAAATTACCAAAAATTCTGAGGACTTGACGAATTTTCAAAACTTACGAAATTTGCATGTTTTAACATTTTTTTGAACTTGATGAAATTTCGTGAATTTTCTGAATTTCTTAAAATCTCAAAAATGGAAAAATTTTCAAAATTCTCTGAATTCCAAAGTTATCAAAATTGTCGAAATCCTCTAAATTTTTAGAAACTAATTTTAATAAAAGGGAATGGGGAATTTATGGAATTTTTATGGACTTTATGGAATCTTACGAAGTTTTTAGTTATTTCGAAGGTTTAGAGTTACAAAGGTCACTGAAAATTGAGATACATAACTTTCCGGCGTTAAAAAAAAAACTCACAATCTCATGAAAATCAATTCTCGCGGTTCGCAATGTTGCGTCGATCTTGCAACGCAATTGTCGGAGAAAGGAGGAAGCCCGATAAATCTATCGGGGTATTGATCGAGCTAGTAGTAGCCGTGTTCAGCGGGTTGTACGATCCGCGTGAAATCGTCGCAAATCGTCGCATCGTTCTCGATTTTCCAGCGGCGCCGAAGTCATATAATTTGCGGCGCGCATGTTGGGTTCGAGTTAGTCCTTGTTGGACGGACCCGGCCTGAAGAGCATGGGACGCGCACGGAAAACACCGGCTTTTTTGCTTCTTATTCAGTTGATGGTAAAGGACCCTTTTTAATAATCATGCCCGTAATGAATTTACGGGCTGACGTTATAACGCTCGTAATGGATTTATGGGCCGCCTTGGAGGAGCAATCGAGTTTTTTTGCTTTTCCCCAAGATTTACGAGAATTTGATGACGTTTGGGATTATATGTTTTGCAGTTTTTTTGCCAACTTTGATTCATTTGTGGACATTCGGCGAGTTTTTTCTCTTTTTGGAGACGTTTTTGAAAATTTTCCAAGTTTTGCAGTATAGTTTGATTACTGAGATTATTTTTGAATTTCAGTAGACAATAGTTTGACGATTTTCACTATTATTGAACATTTTTTAGTACACTCGAGGATTTTTTAGAAGTTTGATTTATTTACGAAAATTTCTCGAGTTTTGATAAATTTAACAGATTCTGATTCATTTGGGAATTAAAGAGAATTTTGCATATATTTCGAAACATTTCTGCAGTTCGAAAAAGTGGTCACGATTTGCTACTCAAATTTCCATTTGGATTCGGAAATTTTCAAACACGTCAGTACTTTTTGGAATTACAGAGCATTTGTGGGAATTTTTCAGTGATATTTAGAAAAATGTTTACTTATTTTTAAGTTGTCGTGCTCTAAAATTTGTAATCCAATAACATTAAAATTTGAATTTCACAAATCCAGAGATCTTCATTCCAAAATTTTAAGGTTTCTAAATCAGAGAACTAAAATTATTGGATTTTTCGATTCTTAAAATCTAAATTGGTCAATTTGGTATTATTTGGTATAATTTGGTAAAATTTTTCAGTATACTCGAGGAGTTTTTAGAACTTTGATTCATTTACGAAAATTTCTCGAATTTTGAAAAATTCAACAGATTTTGAATCATTCGGAAATTGAAGAGAATCTTGCATATTTTTCGAAACATTTCTGCAATTCGAAAAAGTGGTCACGATTTGCTACTCGAATTTCCATGTGGATTCGGAAATTTTCAAACATGTCAGTACTTTTTGGAATTACAGGGCATTTGTGGGAATTTTCCAGTAATATTTAGAAAAATGTTTACTTAGTTTTAAGTTCACGTGCTCTAAAATTTGTTATCCAATGACATTTAAATTTGAATATCACCAATCCAGAGATTTTCATTCGAAAATTTTAAGGTTTCTAAATCAGAGAACTAAAATTACTCGATTTTTCGATTCTTAAAATTCAAATTAGTCAATTTTGTACTGTCGAATTCAATTTTCAAAGTTTTTGTACTTAAAAAGACTCGATAATCTTTTAAATTTTTGGTCAATTATCCAAATTTAAGTTCTGAAAAAATCCTTAATTTTTTAATTTTCAAGACTTGAAACTCTGGAGTTCGAATTTCCTACTTTTTACGATCATATTGTTAAATTTAGACTTTTCATAATTTCGAATGTTGAAATTAGAGTTTTTAGACATTTCAATACAAATTTCAAAGTTTCTAAAGCTGCACATTTCAAAATCCATGTTCTCCATGTTTAAGAAACTGCCATTTTCACATTTTAAAATGTCTACGTTTACGATTTGTACAGTAATTTTAAATGCAAAAAATTCCTCACTGTTCAAATCTCGAAAACTCGCGCATTTACCTTCTCAAAAACGAATTCAAAATTTCAAGTTCGAAGAGTGCATTTTTTGCAGACGCTTCACTTAGCGCAAAATAACTCGGAAAAACTGGGACCCTTTGTTATCCCGAATGGAAGGAACTCGACTCTGAAAGAGCCCAGTACACCCTCAACCTCAATCGACGATCATTTATCTTTATCCACGAAACATCGCGATATCGATTTCCATAACGCCGAAAAAAAAGAAGCGGCACTTTCCCCGGGTCATTATGGAAATGTGCAGGACGCGGAAAATCTCCATCGAATTCTCGGTTACGAACCCCAAAAGATAGTCTCGACCAAGACGAAACGGAAAACCACGGAACCGATTTTCACAGGTACCTGAAAAAATCTTGCATTTTTTCAACCCCGTCACAAAAACTTTCCCAAATGTCGATGTTTCATTCTTCAGATCAAGTGGGGGCGACAAATGCCAACGACCGCAAAAACCTAGTGAAAAACGAGACGAATTCACCTCCGTTCCGAATTTTGGTTCACGACCCCGTAGCGCTTTTTTCCGAATTCAAACACGTCCCTTATCATTCCGAAGTGATAGGGAAGAAGGAGAAAAAATTTCAAAACTTCCACGTCGCTGCAGATAAGACGAAGAAAAATGATGTTCAACTTTCGAAAGTCAAAACAGCTTCAGTCAATGATACTTTTCCGAAAAATCATCGCAGGGAAGATGACTTTTTTGATAAAGCACCGAGGCCTTTTTCTATGTTGGACTATTTTCACAGGAAAAAAGATGATAGTGATCTGAAAATTCCCAACGAAAACAAAAACCAGTCGAAATCACTGAACATCATTGCAGAACCAAGAATTGCAACTTTGGAAAGTGATGATTCTTCGGCAAGTAATTCAAGGAAAAGTGAGAACGAAGCATCCAGCGAACAAGTTTCCTCTATGACTTCTGCAGATGGGAAGGAAAAAACGTCTGCAGATGTGGAAGATGAAATTGGCGGTGGTGCCAGTGAAAGTGAAACTTGGGAAACTTCGGAAAATTATGAAGATAAAGACGTTGATGGAAGTACTCGAGAGAAGAGTGATAAACAAGTTGAAGAGGAGAAGGAAGAGATGAACGAGGATCAGAATCGGGAAGATACAACAGCTTTGGAACGTATGGACCACGTGACTTCGGAGGGACGAGGGCGCAAGGAACAGAAAGAAGAAGAGAGGGAGGAAGGCGGGCATAAAGTAAGTTGTGCTCAAGTGGGAGATTTGTTTTTTTGGTTTGGAAACTGACGAGCTTCAAAATAATGACGATGTAGGTTAATCGATTGGAGTTGCGAAAGTGAGACAGTTAGAAAATTAGAATTGAACTTTCGGAATTGTAAATGTTTCAAGTTTGATTCCGAAATTCTGAAAAATTTGAAAAATCTGGCACATTGCAAAAAAGTATATTTAAAAAAAAAATAGTAAAACAATACTGACTTTCACGAGTGTCGAAGTTTTCGAGAAACTTGATAATTTTTAACATTTTCAACAATTTTGAGAATTTTCGGAGTTTGGGGGATTTCGAAGATTTTACACATTTTAGAAGTTTGAGAATATTCAAGATTCCAACAATTTTGAAAATTTCGAAGTTCTAAAAAAGTTTCAAACATTCTCGAAATTCACAATTTGTTCATAATTCTTGAAATTACGAGAATTTTAACGAATTCCCAACATTTCGAGAAACTTGATAATTTGGAATATTTTCAGCATTTCAAGATATGTGACAATTTTGAGAGTTTTCAAAGTCTAAAGTGCTTTGAGGATTTTGGAAGTTATTGGAATTTTGAAAAGTTCAAGAATGTCAAAATTTGGGTAAATTTCAGAGATTTGTAAACGTTACAAAAATTCTGAAAATTCACAATATTTTCATAATTCTTGAAATTACGAAAATTTTACGAATTCTTCATATTTCGAGAAAATT
>JAPYZK010000914.1:0-23252 GCA_030522785.1 Platygaster equestris | reverse complement strand
AATCGGGAGTCGACTGTATTATTTGAATGTGATTTCCATTCTGGAGATTTTCAACCAAAAAAGCAGAGAAATAAAACGCGTATTTCAGTAGTTTATGCGGTGAGCGTCCTCGCAAAATTCGCGACTTTTCCAGTGCGGTCGCAAAGCTAATGCGATCGTTTCCTCCGCGACTGCTCGTAAAACATGTTTGTCACTCGCGCGTTCCGGTAAATTCGGAAAATTCATGTGGGAATCGTCGTGCTCGCAGCAAAAAGTATACTTTCATAATCGCGATTTGAATCAAAATGGTACTAGGTACTCTAATTTGAAATCTCAAAATTTGAGTCGATTTTTGGGATCGATTTTTTGGTCGAGTTGATATGCACAATTAACTGTATTTTTGATTGACCAGTTCATTCAATTTTCAATTCAAATGATTGTCTAAGATTCTTTAATATATAATATTAAGGGTTTATTTACAATTTCGTGTATCACACCTTTATTTTGCTGACTGCAGAAAAATCTTTGTGTTAACCATATAACACATTTTATTGTCATTACCATCTTATATGAGATCATTGCTCGTACGTGCCAACTGTTTCCGTGACGTTATTCATTGAAAACTTTGTTTTTCTACTGTGTTCCGTTCGTAATCCTATTTCGCGCTCGTTTCCCGAAAGGTAAAAGTTTGAATTGCTTCGAGAAATTGGATCAATCAAGGAAAAAATGGAGTGTAAAAATGATAATAAATATTGTTGGGAATAGTAGATCGAGTCAACTCAAAATGTTAAATCTGTAGGCTGGAATTGAAAAAATATGTAGCTAGAGAATTCACTTTCGACTAGCCAAAACTTAATTAGTCTCAGTTCAATACATTAACGTACGTCGTTGAAGAGGGACGAGAGCAGTATTGATCTTGTCAGTGTGATTAAGAACTCGACTGGCATTAATCAAAAAGGTGGTCAAGCATTGAGGTCTGATTAGGTTAATTGGTATTTTCACAATTTCAAACCCAGTACAATACAAATTCATTTATATCAAAATGAATAAATGCATCTCAAACTTTAAGGAAGATTCGATCGCAAAATTTTCAAACTTTGATGTCAAAATAATCAAGTTCGATTGACAAAAATTTTGATGTAATACATCAATTATGTGGATGAAAAACATCGGAATCTGAGTAAAAACTCCGATCTCAAATTTAAGAAATTTATTACGGAATCTTTTCCTTATCGTGTTGAGTGTAAACAATTTTTTATTAGTGCCGAATTTGTCCACGTTTATGAATAATTCGCTGGTTCGTTTTACTTCGAGTACGTGCGTCATCGTGTGGAATCTTATCTTCATTCACCTTAACTGCGAGTTTTGCAGGTATGAAGAAAAGGATTATTGTCCGCTCAAACTTGAAAGGTCCCCACGTAATAATAAAGTTTAGCTCTACTTATGGCCGTCCAAGTACGCGCATCGATCCTATATGAGACCTATAAAAACGCAGTTAAATTTACTGTTTTTACTGGTTTTTTAGAATCAACGGATTATCTTGATTCTTGATGATCTTAAAAAGAATCAAATGTATCTATTAAAAAAACAATTAATACGAGTGCAAGGGCGGATACAGGTTTTTATTTGGGGAGGGGGTGGGGGAGGGGGAGGAGGTGGCGATCACGGAATTTTTCACAACAATAATGATTGTAATGATGATAATAATAATGCTAGTTCAAAAGCTAATCGGTTTTGAATCGGTAGTTTACTGTACTTCAAGGACGTCATCAGAGATTTACCGTATTTGAACAACTCAAATAGAAACTTTACTGTTTTTTAAACAAGTTTATCGTGCTTTTAATTACCTATAATATTGAGAGTCCACTGTATTCAAAAGACTTTATTTGAGATTTTACTGTATTTGAATGAAAAAAGTGTGAATCTATTTATGATTAATCCTGAGTCGCAAGCACGTAGCCAAAAAGGGTTGAACTTTTTTATGTTTAACCCTGGGCCCCAAGCCCGTCGCCGGGGGGGGAGTTAACCCCCCCCCCCCCCCGCCCCGAAATTCTTGAAAATTTGACAAATCTAGCCCATTGCAGAAAAGTATATTTTGAAAAAAATAGTAAAACAATACTGATTTCCACAAGTGTGAGTTTGGAGAATTTCGAGAATCCCACAAGTTTTTAGAAGGTTGAAAACTTTCATAATTTCATCAATTTTGAAAATTTAGAAGTTTTTGAAAAAAATTCAAAAATTCTGGATATTCGCAATATTTTCATAGTTCTTGAAATTACGAGAATTTTACGAATTTCTGACATTTCTAGGAACTTAATAAATTGGAATATTTTTAACATTTCAAGATTGTTGGCAATTTTGAAAATTTGTTAAAATGATAGAATTTTGAGGATTTTGGAAGTTATTGGAATTTTGAAAAGTTCGAAAATTTCAGAGACTTTTAAAAGGTTCGAAAATTTTGGGAATTTTGAAACATATTTATAATTCTTGATATTACAAAAATGTCACGAGTTTTTCACATTTCGAGAAATTTGATATTTTGGAACATTTCGAGATTTTGAACAATTTTGAAAATTTCGAATTTTTAAAAAAAGTTTAAAAATTCCGGATATTCACAATATTTTTATAATTCTTGAAATTACGAAAATTTTACGAATTTCCGACATTTCGAGAAACTTAATAATTCGGAATATTTTTAACATTTCAAGATTTTTGACAATTTTGAGTATTTTTGAAATTTGTAGTATTTTCAGGATTTTGGAAGTTATCGGAATTTTGAAAAGTTCGAAAATTTCAAAAGTTTTGTAAATTTCAGAGATTTGTAAAAGTTTCGAAAATTCTGGAAATTCTGCAATATTTTCATAAATCTTGATATTACGAAAATTTCACGAATTTTTCACATTTCGAGAAACTTGATAATTTGGAACATTTCGAGATTTTCAATAATTCAGAGAATTTCGAAAGTTTTTAGTATTTAGACAATTTTCAGAATTTCAAAAATTCTCACAAATTTCAGAGATTTAAACAAGTTTTAAAAATCTTGAGAATTACGGCAGTTTTTACAATTCTCAACATTTGAAAAATTTTACAAGTTTCTAAAATTTGGGGAAACTTTTGTTTAGTTGAAACATTTTTAATATATTTCAAGATTTTCGACTATTTCGATGAATTTCAAAGTTTGGAAGATTTTGAAAAATTTCAGAGATTTCAAACACTTATGAAAATTCTGAGAATTGAGGACATTTTTATAAAATAAAACTTGACTTTTTCAATTTGTTGGATTTATTTCGAGTGAAAATCACCTTAGCCCCTCCTGAACGAAATTTCTAGTCAAGTCTTTGCTGAGTCGAATATCAGTCAGTACAACTTCATTTTTTCCGTTCGAAAACGATGAAAGTTAAAGCAACGGAAATTTTCGTTGGTTTCAACTGGAAAATTCCGTTGGCAACACGTTACCACTGAAAAATTCTATCAGTCTAACTGAAATCTGAGTTGGAACCGGCCCAACTGAAAAACTCAGTTGAGAGGGTGTTATCACTACAAATTTCAGTTGTGTTGACTGGAACTGACAGTTGTTCCAATAGAAATTCATTATAGAGGCAATAAATAAAATATTTCATTCATCGGCTACAACTTTTTCGTTCAGTAGGAGCAATTGAAATATCCGTCGGCCGGAGTGAGAATTTCAATCATAACCAATCAAACTGAAAATTCAGTTGGACGTAACTAAACTGACAGACATTTTTCTCAGTGTAGGAAACTGCATCGAATTCCCAACTTCCATTTGGGAATGCGAAAAAGTGCAAGGGATGAAAATTCTTCATGGCTTGACGCGTCTGTTGACATTCCGAAAAAACCGAATGGTTCGGCCGAACCCTATGGCGTTGAACATTGCCATGCGCCAAAGCGGGGTGAACATGCCGTCATATATAGCATCCCCCGTTCGCATCCCTCGTCATTCTCGCGCGGGCCACAAACTTGCAGTGACTTCGTAACCGTATATGATACCATCCAAAAGTCTGTCGTGACACGCGATACAGTTACGCTTACGAAACTGAGTATTTGTTCGGTTTTTATCGCAAGCGGGGGTTTTTAGTTGAACTTTGGAGCGCAGCAAAATTGCATTTTGTCGACACGTCACCTGATCAACAGGTGAGCTCGCCGGATGAGTTTATGGTGGATTTTAACGCGAATTTTGTGGAAAATCGTTAAACTAATTTATGGGGGGGGGGGGAGGGTATTGAAAATCTGATACTCAATGAAAATATATGTTATGAATCAGTTGTTACGGTGGCTCAATTTTTTTCTGTATAATTCACGAACGTTTTTGAGTATTTACCAAAATTTTAGAAATTCTGGAATTATTTGAGAAAATTCATGTTATTAACACTGAATTTTGATAATTTTTCCAGGATCATGAGTTTTGTTTCTGGGTATTTTTTTGAGAAGTTAACTTCGAAGTTTCATAAGTGTTTACGAATATTTTGGGCAGGTTGGAAAATTTTTGGCATTTTGTAATTTTGTGAAAATTTTTTGTTCTCTTGTAATCTGAGGAATTGTGAAACTTTGAACGTACACTCTATCTACTTTTTTTATTAAAAAAACATTCCACGGTCATTTTTTCGCCCTGTATGTCTGCCACTGGAATCCCATCTTCTAATACTGCCCAAATTCAAGAAATTGTCTATCAACCCCACAGATTCAATAAATCCCACATTCTTATGGAACTTCTAACAACCTTCGAAAATTCGTTTTCATTATTTTTCAAAAAATGCTCGAAAAAAAAATCTCTTCAAAAATGCACCTGGATGTGCGCTTATTCTCCGGAATACAAAAAATTTCGAAACCAGTTACAAAATCCTCCACAATCCTGAATATGTTCAAAATTAAAGAAAAGATTAAAAGAGTGTTTAAAGGACTGAAAATGTGTTTGAAAAATGACCACAGTGGAAAAAGAAGGCAATTTTTCCATCCTCAATTATTCCATCGACTACCGATGGAATAATTGAGGAAAAGTGTTGATGCTTCAAATGATCGCGGGAGAAGAGAATAAAATTATAGTTTAGCTCGGGGCGATGGGGAGAAATCGTAATAGAATATTCAAGTCCAGTGTAGCTTTTTCCCGGTTCGGTAAAATGGATTCGCGGGGGGATGGGGTTATTAGTCTTTCGTTATTTCGAGCTCGTTCGTAGCTTTCGGTCCCACAACTGTCTCCCATGTGAGTACCTATGACATAATGTGCGTCGATCGTCTTTTAGCGTTTAAACTCTTTCGAGTGTCATCATTTTATTCTTTGATATAGAAAATGTTGATTCAGAAACATAATCTCTGTTTCTAAGCCTCACAATTCTTTTTGCGGGAAGATTAGTGAGTTTAGAATTCAGGATTTATGCATTTAGTGAGTGAGGAATTTCGAAATTTGAGGGAATTTTTCGACTTGAAAAATCTTTCGAGAAGACTCAAATTTTGGAAATTCCAAACCGAACTAGAAAATGTGTGTTTTGTGGAACTGAAAAATTTCTAAATTTTCGAATTTGTGTTTTAAATTATATTTGAAAAATAAATTTCAAAAATGTGAGGTTTCTTATCAAAAAGAGAAAAGATATGTTTGAAAATTTCACAGCAATAAAATCAAATCCACAAAGAATCTTACTTGGGCATTATTTCGGGATTTTTAGTTCGTACGTAACTCAAAAATTTCAAATTTTACTGGATAAATACAGGAAAAATAGAAACTTATGTATAAAAATGTAAAAACGTAATATTACGAATTCAAGTATTTTGAGATGTTAATTTCATATCGGAAAGGAATTATTGAAATTTTTTTTTTAACAATTTTTTCGAAAGACTGAGCAGTTGTAATGATTTCTGAAAACATTTCGCCAATTTTAGTAGGTTAAACAAAATAACTGCTTGTTTTTTTTAATTGATAATTTTTTATAAGTTTGCAATGTTGAGTTTATTCTTTGATGATTATTTGTAATTTCAAAATCATGAAACTCTCGGAATTATTGTAGAATTAAAAATTTATGTATGTGCATTGGGAAATTTTTGAAATTTGTTTCAAATTTCAGATTTTGACATTTCATTTTCGGAATTTTGAATGCCAAGTCAAAAATTTACAACTGTTTCAGTTTCTCGGAACGCGAACTTTTTATCGATTTGATTTGGTTTTATGAATTTTTGAAATTTAAATATTCTCAACAGATTTTTCAAGTTGAACAATTTCCTCAAAAACCCGAAATTCGAAATTTATAAGTCTGCCTGAAAATTCAATTTGTAGGCTGACAAAAAATGGAAATTACTTTTTTGGTCTCGCGTGTATCATTAAAACACTACAATTGGTCATTGGAGGGTTATTTTCATTAGACCTGTACCTTTTCGTAACACGTGCCTGGATTTCCCATAATTTATGTAAGTTTTGCATCAATTTTCGTTGTTTTTCAAAAACACGTCACGATCCCATAATAATACGTTCGGAAGTTCATTCGAAATCTCATGAATTTGAAGTTATTTACCTCATTTGGCAATAAAATAAAATAAAAAGGTTTATTCTCGATTTCCTAGTTAATTTCCTTGAAGATTAAAGATTAATTAATTATTTATTGCTTTTTCAATGCCTATTCCATTTCAATTATTATCGAATTAAAAACCTTTTGAAAGAAACAGAGATTATATTATTTCATAGCTTCAGACGAACAAAACAAAAATCACATTTTCGAACTTCCTATCCCACAAAATCGTAAATTCGAAAAATATCACATGACGATATTAATTTGGGAAAATCTTTTACAAATTTATGACCCTGCAAGTATTTGTAATTCACCTCTGTCCCTTCACGTGACGAGTCGTAATTTCACACGACTCGAGCCTTCGGACGGACGACGATGTTAAGAATGTGACAGTGGAGCTGATAGACAATCAAACGTAGAATCTAATTAATATGATAATTGGCTCACAAATCATTTCCATAATCAAACTCGCGTAACGTCGCTGAAATTTCCACCGCGAATGCAATTCGATTTTCACTCGGGGAAACATTTATTTTTACACGTTTTTTTATATATGCCAATCGGGGAAATCCGAAGGCGTTCGATTTTTATTTCTTTTTATTTGCGTTCTTCGATAGTAAGGATTCTCTTCGGGGAGAGAAACACAATGGCGAGTTTTGTAAAAGCGTGGAGGAAACAACGTCATTCGAATATGGAAACATGAAACTGTGCGTGAAAATGGAATCGTTTAAGAGCGTTTGAATTGCTCGACAATGGAAATGTTGAGCATAGGGAAATTTTGACGTGGGAAGGAGAGTGTGCCATTTTTTTTGCTTTAAAGAAATGTCAGGGCTGATTGATTTCATGTTTTGTCAATATTTTTGATATGTTTTCGAATTTTGGAATTGGTGAAAAATTTTTTGACCTTCAAGTTCGCACATTTTTTTCTTTACATAGGGAATTCTTTTTTATGTGATGTATCTTTGAGAATTTACATTAAAAAAGTTATTGGGGGTGCATTAGAATGTTCAGATTTGCATTCTTAGACTTTCGAAACCAAATTTTTGGAGCTGACAAACTGCGTCGCATTATCAAGCATTTTGAAATTAAATGTACAAAAATTTTCAATATGGAACATTTTGACGTAGGGAGGAGAGTTTGAACATTTTTTTCGTTTCGAGTAATTTTAGGTGGGATTTGAGTGATTGATTTTAATACATTAAATTATTCATTTTATGTTTTTCGAACGTTTTTAAGAGATTTTCTGAGACTTGAAATTTGGGTATTAACTGCATTACGTTGTGAATTTTTTTTGAAATGATGAATCTTAAAAAATTTACATCGAAAAATCCATAGATATTCTATAATATATATATCATGATATGAATATAATATCCACAGATATGTCATAGATATCCATAGATATTTTGAAGATATATACCATAGGTATCCATAGATATATCATGGATATTCTATAGATATGTCATAGATATCCATAGATATTCCGTAAATATGTCGTAGATATCCAATCTGCAATGTTGCATACAGCATACAACTGATATATGAAGAAATATCTTCGATATAATTTCCAAATCGTAAAACAAAAAAACCTCGTGGATTTTTAAAAACCTAAAAAAAATTTGCGAAATTCCAGTGAGGTGCAATTCAACAGCTTTAAAAATTCACGTATGTATACATTTACTGGAGTAGACATTCACTGAATATATAATATGTATATACAGTACATCTCCAAGTGCAGTGTGAACGTGCACGAAGTGAATGTTACTCGATACTCAAAAAACGCTTGACGCGAACGAACGTGCATAAAAACGATTGTGTGTGTGTGGAGGGCTCTCGCTGTTCGCTTGGTAATTTAATTTTCCCTGCTGGGAAAATGTGCGTGCAAGGGTGTCGCTGCCACGATCCCATTTCATCTTTTTTGACATCCGAGTTTACTTCTTTTCCCACCGAATTATTACTTATATCAAGCCCTTTTTCTGAATCGTATTTGATTTCATTCAAAAGTGTCATCACAGAGCGCAATGTTATTTTTTTTCAACTTCAAACAGCAGCTGATTGAGAGCACTTGTTGGTTTTTTACTGGAGTCGAGAGAAACGAGCCGTAATCGGGAGTAAGTCCTATTCTCGGGATTCGATTATGTCAATAGAAAGTGTGTCAAGGGTTTTTTGGATTTTTTGAAATTATGTTTCTTTTCGAGAGCTTTTTTGGCATATGGGTGATTCCGTTGTAACTGTCATATACGTGTCTTTTCAGGTTTGGAAGAAAACATTCTAGTTGAAATTCGAAACAATGCATGATTACAATAAATATATGTTTATTCTATGGATTACAAGCAAAAAATGGATCCAATATTACAGAACTAATCGAAATAAAGACACATTAGTATTGATAATGTCAGTAGCGTGGCATGTCCTCGAGCACGATTTCCAGTGAAATGTATATTTATTTTATAAAAACGAGAATTACACTTCATTGTGTGATCCATATAATTTCAAGCTGAATGAAAAAGTTCTGTTTTACGCGAAATCGTGTCATATATTTTCATTCGTCAATGCACAAACCATGTTAAAACTTTGTCCATGCGTTTTTGCGATACATCATTCGTTAGTTTATTCTTTACTGATGGCTGAAAATTTGAACGATATTCCCAGAAAAACAAAACATACTTGTAATGAACGATTATGACTCAAATTTTTTCGTTTCATTCAACAAGTCAAAGTTTTCTTCACATATTATAGAGGACGAAAAAGATCGAAAAAAAGTGTGTCACGAAACTTCGTGTCAGTACCGTGGACCTCTGTATTTTAAATGCAATTCATTTTTTTCCATAAAATTTTATAAAGTTCTCTTATCTTCACCGTAATTACTCAGAAATTTCTTTAAATAGAGCTACCATTCTGTAAACATCAAAATTTGAAGCTTTTTAAGTGAAAATGTCAGTATGTCTGGCATTTCTGTTTTTTCAACAAATCGATCATCGTTTTAGATCGATTAAAGTTAATATGGGAAAAAAATTAGAAAGATGAATGTTTATTAACATTTTTCTTTCGTTCTCAACAGATTGTCACCCAATTTTCGGAATCACCCAGACAGTTTTTCACATACTTTCAAGAAGTCAATTACGGAGAGGTCTGCTTTTATGTGTTCATGATTCGAATTTTATTTCAAGATATTGTTTGTTTACAAAAAAACTTTCTAATGAATAACAGTTTTAAATTTTTAAGACTGTGAGAAATTATTGAAAAGGAAAATTTTTCAATCAAAATTGCATCAGAGTGGTACGGTAATACGTTTGATGTACATCGTATAATTTGGATTTGGTAAAACTTGTAGTAGAACTACTTTGGGACTGAATTTTGTAGTATATAATGTCCACAAATAAAAGGTTAGCAAATTTTTTTGGACACATTTATAATAAAGAAAACTTGCGAACCTTATATGACAGTCACAACGGAATCACCCATATCGTCAATTCAGAACTCATGTAACTTTGAGACGAATTTGTATTTTTCTTCTCGGGAAAAAGATGAAAAATCGAGGTAATGCGGAAAAGCGCAAACACACCTGTTGCTCCACTAGCTGGGGAATGTCCAGGTCGTAATTAATATGTTCAATGTTTGTGCGAACATAATCAAGTTCGAAAATTTATTGGACACGGTTTTTTATAACCTTCGAGTTACTTTTTCCGTGGGCTGGTTTTGTACAGAGGTGGGCGATATTAAATTGCTCTCTTTCTCTCTCTCACCAAACCGCGACTGCTCTCGTGAGAGAAAAGGACAGTTGCGCAGTTGCAAATCTCTAGTTCTCTATTTATGTCTTATTTCTCGACATTTTACAATATAGTATGCAATAATTTATTTTGATTGCGAATTGCTGTATTTGATGCTCGATTTTTAAATGCCACAGTCCAGAATATTCGGATTTCCAAGTCCACAGTTCTGAATGTTCAGATCCACATTAAAAAATTCTCAACTTCGGAACCGCAATCCAACTTTTCAATCGTGAGTTTTTTTCATATACAAAGTAAAAAACTAAAACAGTATACTTCTTTTACGGAAATAAAAAAATCAAAATCGTAAAATCGATCAAAAAAATATGACTAAAATTCTATAATTCATTGAAAGTCATATCTGAAGATTTGCAGTGGATAAATTTCAAGAATTTAGTGACTTTATGAAAATTTACCTTCGACAAATCGCTATCGATTTTCGTATAGCCAAGAGGTCACCGACACGCGTACGTGACCAGAGTTAATTCAGAGTATTCATAGGATAGGGGTTGTTTCAGCCCTTATTCACTTTTTTGTTGGTCCATTAAATGATTTAATCAATGACGAAAAGTAAGCAATGACGTTTCTCGCTTCGATTCTACGTAATTTCACATTTTCATGTGGAGTAATGATTTCAAATAGTTCAATTTCACGTTTCATGATCCCGAACCATACATTTCATTCATCAATTTTTCAACTTTAATTTTTGCACTGCCAGTAAAGTCTCGAAATCTAATCTTCTGAGGTAGCAACTTTTTTCGTTCTCTCGACTGAAAAATTGGACGCATTTATCAAACCATTTAACTGCTCGAGTGAATCTCTCTAAATAAGAAAATGTTGTGGACGTTTGAAATTTCAATAGAGATCGCGCTTAAACGGAAAATACAATGCCGAGAAGGAGAGGCTGGTTCCTCCTTTTCATTAAATTTTTCATCTCGAGCGCGGACAGTATTGCGAAATCGCACGAGAAAATTCTCAAAGCTCGCGAGACGCAATTTCCGACCTCACCGTAATCTTGCGTTACAATCCCCATAACGTGACCAAAACAGATACGAGTGATTTTCGACCACGTTCGAATTTTCTCGTAATTTGCAAAATTTACAATTTTGAGTTTCTAATCTCGTGAATGTTCCTTTTTCGATTTAATAATTCGAATAATTATCACATTCCGAAGATTTTACATATTTTTTTCGATTTATGTTTACAAGTTGTTGAGCTAAGGCACTTTTTCACGGCATTGAATGAAATAACGTAATATATTGAACAAAAAAAATGAAACATTGCGCATATCCTTTTAAATGTATTTCAGTTTTTGAAAAATTATTTTCCATCCATCGTCATCAATGCTTCGGTTCCACCCTGCAAATAGACTCAACCAAATTGACCGTGAGGGTCACACATTCCCTTGAAGCACGCGCTAACCTTCTATTTTCCGGAAAATTCACTTCACGCCCTTCGAATTTCTCCAGATACCCGCGAAACGTCTTATCTGTTATCTGTTATCTTATTTCGATAGGTTCCCAGCGCTCGTGAAATACGATAAGCGTAAATCAAAGGCTTTTTTCATTCCGTAATTCGGGGCTGTTGTTTCCCTCCAGGCTTTTTCAATCGAATGGATCGGGTAAAAAGTTACCTTCTGCCTCGGTGACGTGCGTTTATCTTACGAAAGGGCATTTATTCGAGTGAAGAAAAGCACCTGAATTTTCTCTTGCAAATTTTTCATTTATGGAAAACTGGAAAATTGATATAGGTCGTCACTGCGATTTATGCGATTCGGGTATTAATTTTTGTGCGAAATGAGAGATGATTTGTCAACGCAGGGAAATTATTGGAAGGGTATTTTTTATGGGATTCGCGAGACTGATGGTTTTTAATTTCGTTACTAGAAAAGTTGATCGAATTAAGGAGGGAAGTGAAAGAGATTTTTGATAAGTGATGAAAAATTGCATTTATCGTGATATTTTTAGCCGTGCACGTGGACGAGAATTGCGGAGACTTGCTTATTTTTTACTCTTCGGCTTCATAGCGATAGGGTGAAAGTTTGGAAAAGATTGAATTGTGCACTATGGTGCACAATTTTAACAGTTCACTGTGTAAATATGGAAGATTTGTAAATTTTGAATTTTCAACACTTTCAGATTTTCGTAGAGGTCAAGAAATTTTTTGGAATCGATAAAAATAGCAAAACATTTTCTAGTAGTTTTTGATCAAGTTTTGAATTGTATACATTTTTGAAAAATTATGAGATTTTGGTCGCAATTCGGCATTTCATTGGAACCGTTTGCGAGAAAAATAAATTGATGAAAAGCACGTAGCCAGGGAGGGGGCTGGAGCTCCCCTCCCCGAAATTCTGGGAAATTTGAAAAATCTAGCACATTGCAAAAAAGTATAATTCGAAAAAAAATAGTAAAACAATACTGATTTTCACGAGTGTCAAAGTTTTCGAGATACTTGATAATTTTTAACATTTTCAACATTCCAAGATTTTCAACAATTTTGGGAATTTTCAGAGTTTAGAGGATTTCGAGAATTGTACAAGTTTTTAGAAGATTGAAAATATTAAAAATTCCAACAATTTGGAAAATTTCGAAGTTCTAAAAAAGTTATAAAAATTCTGGAAGTTCACAAACTTTTCATACTATTCTTAAAATAAAGAGAATTTTACGAATTTCTGACATTTCGAGAAACTTGATAATTTGGAATATTTTCAACATTTCAAGATTTTTAACAATTTCGAAAAATTTATAAAGTTCGAATTATTTTAAGGATTTTGAAAGACTTGTAAAAGTTCCGAAAATTTTGAAAATTTAAATTATTTTCATAATTCTTGATAATATTACGAAATTTTTACTAAATCTCCACATTTCGAGAAACTTGATAATTTGGAACATTTCGAGATTCTTAATAATGTAGAGAATTTCGAAAGTTTCTAGTATTTTGACAATTTTCAGAATTCCAAAAATGTTCAGAAATTCCAGAGACTAAAAAAAGTTTCGAAAATCTTGAGAATTAAGGGAGGTTTCATTATTCTTACAATTCCAAAAATTTTACAAGTTTCTAAAATTTAGAGAATCTTTTGTTTAATTGGAACATTTTTAATATAGGTCAAGATTTTCGATTATTTTGATAAATTCTAAGGTTTAGGGGATTTCGGAAATTTTTGGACTTTTAGGAATTTTCGAAGTTTTCAGAATTTGAAAATTCCGGAAATTTCAGAGATTCGAAAAAATTTCGAAAATTATGAAAAGTTACAATACTCCCATAATTATTGAAATTCCGAAAATTCAACGAATTTCTGGACCTTTGAAAAAGTTAATAATTTTGAACATTCCGAACATCTTAAGATTTTCAACAGTTTCGCAAATCTTCAAAGTGTGGATTATTTCGAGAATTTCAAAAGTCCAGAGAATTTTGACAATTTTAAGCATTTCAAACATTTCGGAAATTTCAGAGATATCAAAAAGTATTGAAAACTCTGAGAATTTCATAAATTCTGATAAATTTTTAATAACATTTCACTTTTTGAATTAATTGAATTAATTCCGAGTAAAAATCACCTCAGCTCCCCCCGAACGAAATTTCTGGCCACGTCCTTGGATTGATGGAAGACATTGTTTCTTCCGAACAATTTCTGAGCTCTCCAAAACTCCCAAGTTTTTTTGAAAAAATTCGACGTGCATATTTTTACAAAGCTAGAAACTTTTCATAAAAATTCACTTTCCACGTTTACTTCTATTTTCAGTTACGATTATACTAATAATTTCTTGGGAAGTCTGCTATTTTGATTGGACGATTTCGCATTATATCATGCAATTCTGAAGGTCCTACATTCTTAGGTAATGATAAGAGTTTCTTTATCAGGATTTACAGATGAGCATAAGAATGAGGATTCGAATGATAAGATTAATGGTACTGTATCTCGTAAGCATCCTCGGAAAATCGACTTCGGCTTTCGATGAAAGCGCGTCGTCACTCGAGGTGCAAGATCCAAGTATGGACGATATGAATTCTTTTGAGGGTAACGATGTGCCGAATAAACGCTCCTACACTTACGTTTCCGAGTACAAAAGATTGCCCGTGTACAATTTCGGCTTGGGAAAACGTGCTTACGGAGTACAAAATCTGGGGGTCAAGGTAAATGCGCGTTTCTTTCATAGCTGTATCGGAAAAGTATTGGAAAATTCACTGGCCATACCGAAGTTACAATTCCTTATGGCGTGGAGAATAAGAATTATGGAAAATACCCCATACATCATAGAGCACATCATTTTTTATTACGTTTATATGGAATAAAAAATGTTCCATCCGCACGCAATAAAATGGAAAATGTGGAAAATTTTCCATGACCATCGTTGACATCTTTTCAGAGATCAAAATCTTACTCTTTCGGGCTCGGAAAACGCGCCCGATCGTACGATTTTGGAATCGGGAAAAAGAACGATGGAATCATCAACTCTGCAGACTACCCAGAAATCACTTACGACGAAATGTACTGGCGCGAAAATTACCCTGAAATATTCCACGACAAACGCACTAATCGATTGAACAATTACAATTTCGGCGTCGGAAAACGCGAGGACGACTCGACAAGTTCGGATAAACGTGCCAGGTCCTTCGATTTCGGCCTCGGAAAAAGATCCGTGGACGCTACGAAACTCAAAAGCAACGGGCTGAGCAAAAAAGGACCTTACAATTTCGGACTTGGGAAACGTGCCGACCTCAGCAAAAGATCGACGGACAAAAACTACAATTTTGGACTCGGAAAAAGGACGAGCGAAATGTTCGATAACGAGGAAGACGTTTTGTTGCTTTAATGATCGAGCCGCAGATAGTTACCTATATTTTTAGTAATCATGCTGGAACCTTCTTCTTTGGTTGTGACTCTTTAGAGAATGATTGACTTTTTGGATGAATTTTAGAGATACGCGGATTGGGAATGGAGGTTGAGAAAATTTTAGAGAATCCTTGACGGGTGTATAATAGGGGGAGGGGGGTGAAAATGGATCCATGGTTTTTTGACATTTTATTCAATTTTTCAGAGAATTACGGTTATTTTTGGATCACTTTTTTTCAATTTTCAATTTTCTTGGTGCATTTTTGAGAAAGATTCGAACTATTTTCTCGTTTCTTTTTTTTTTTTACGGTTTTCGAGAGTTTTGGGGTTTTACGAGTATTTGGGTGAATTTGTGGAACTGTAAATTTGGAAACTTTTGGAATTTTTTACTTTTCTGATTTTTGTTTTGTGAGAAAATTATTTTGTGGGAATCGTATTGGAAAATTCTTGCAATTCGAATTACTCTCGTAAATTTGACAGTCAGAGTTTTTTCGAAAAAAATTTCCAACTTTGATTTTTGTGTTTTCAGTCTCGGGAACTTCTAATTATTACATACTTCGAATTATACAAATATTACATCTAGAATTGTTTACATCACATCATCAGTACACCGGGAAATTTCTCCAATTTTCTCAAAACTAACAACTTCGGTTCTGATGGACGCCACGAATCACTTTCAATTATTTTATTAATTAACCACAAGCATACGCTAGTAATCTTGGTGACCCCACCCCCATCCCTTAAATAAAGCCCTAAATCCACTTCTGATATCCAACTATTTTTCTATCGATATTCTAGCGTTATACCACTGTGTTGATCCGTTTGTTAGAGCTGGATAACAATGTTAGTTTTCCATTACAAAACCCTCTTTCATTCCGCGGTGAATCAACCAACGAGAAAATTCGCATATCTTGGACGAAAATTATCGCAAGGAGATGAAATCCTGAACTACAACCCTTGTAATATTTCCCGCCTCATGCACGAATTTCGAAATATTCAAGCCGCGAAAACTTGTACATCGAAAGAATTTTTCGTTTTCTGCGAATTTCTATCCCCTTTTATCGCTGTGGAGATGACGTTGCTTTCTCGGTGGAGCTAATAAATGGGCGACGAAGATTGAGCGAATCGAGGATGAAAATGTGCGTCAATTTTTGATCCCTTCGTCAATATACAATCTTTCTATACATAGAAAATACGCCTGATATCCAGAACCAAAAGCTCTTGCATTAAATGTAGAAAAATGCAAGGAAAGATAAAAAACTCACGCAGATAATATATGAATGTTGAATTTCGTGTACGTGCTGTCAGTCGGAGTCGGTCGAATTTTTAGATATTGAATCAGTGAAATTGACTGAGAAATCAGTAAAATCAACTGAAAAATCAGTGAAATCGACTCAATCATCTTATAATTTGCTATATTTTGAAAGTTCCCTTGTTCAGAACAGTGAAATCGAACTTTTTCCCGTCTTTTTTTTCATCTAGTGACATTGTAAATTTGGTCAAATTGAATTGACTGCAATTTTTTATTTCATTTTTAGCATAATTCTTAATGAATTTTATGGATATTTCCCTGGTTATACTTGACTGATTTTCCCACTGAATCTGAAGTTGACTGCGTGGGTTTTTAAATCACCTGTTACGTTTCACCGATTCGTGATGATATAATATTGTGACTATTCATGTGATCATTTACTGAGAATCAGTGAATTCCCACTGATTTATGTTCGCACAATTTATGCATTACGCGAAGAGATTCCTATGTACAATCTGCAATGTGGACGATGTGCATCATCTACCCTGTAAAAATTCGTTATTTATCTTCGTGTATCTGTAATACTGTCTCGTTAAGGATCATATTATAATGACCACAATGTACACATTCTTTACGCCACAATAAAATGATGTATAATAATAATAATCGTGCAACATAAAACACATAATATAATAATCGTGTCATCTGTTTTTGGGGTCAATTTTACGGGATATAATTTCGTGGTTCGATGATTTTATGAATTTACAGGAATATTATAATTTCTCTTTACATGGTTTTACAGTTCATGATTGTCTGAAATTTTTTGTCATTTCGTAACTCGCTGATTCGGAACTTTAAATCTATAAATGTCTAAAAGTTTGAAATCTTGCAACATTCGTAAAAGTTCACTAGTTTAAAAAAATTCAATCATTCTGAAATTTACATAGAGAAAGTAAAACTTGGGTAGTTTTCAAAATTCCGAACACCCGGAAATCGGCTAATTTGAGATTTTGATTTACCATAATTTTCCATATTCTAATAATTCCGTCATTTTATTCCCGTACACACGCAGCGAAATCGCGACACGCTCCCGTGATACCGGATTATCAAATTTGATCGCAGTGCAAATATTTGGGTAGATAAAACTCCCGATGAAACGCCCCTTTTCATTTCGCTTGCAAAGAGAGCAAGAGAAGTGACGTTGCGTCGCGACAAAGCACAATCAAAATAAATAGACTCATCCCACACTGTGTGTTCGTGTTCATTTTGTGGAAATTTGCTTTGAAAATTTGCTTTTTTCCTCGGTGGGAAGAAGCATGGGCAGAGGCGTGGGTTTCGTGTTACTTCTTTCCATGTGCCCCATCATTTTTGGGGCTGAGAAACGTTGGCTTCCGGATCTTAGATGGGAAATTGGAAGTAATTGGGTTGACGGCCGAATACCAGAACTTGACAGTCACGTGGAATTTCCGAGGGAAATGCTGCACGCAGTGGCTTTACCCGCGGAGGGAGATTTTAGATTTTCCGGGATCGATTTGTCGCGAGATGGAGAGCTGGTTTTGCCGAAAAAGGGCAAAATCGAGGCAAGTACGAGGCAGAATCGACGGAGAATTGAATAGTTTTCTGTGCATTTATTTGGAATTTTTGGAATTCGCTATTTCCAATTATTCCTCGACATTGAATTTCATTATTTATTTGGAAAAATCTCAACACTCGAATCCAAGGAATTCTAAATTCACCTAACGAAGACTATGCAATTTTCGAGTTTGGAAGATGAGAAGCTCAAAACCGATGCAATGTCATTTTCCCAAAGTAAACAGCACGATCTCCTCAATCCTCGACAGATGAGTGACATCCCTGAAAATAGCAGACAGTTGAGCAAATGGTCCCGGCAAGGAGCATTTTTCTGGGCCGACCCAGAAAATTGGAATGCCTCGTCTTCAGCGACACCGCACCTCGAGCGCGTTCCCTGCACATCTGACACCGTCATTTTGCCTGCTCAAACTCATACATTGAGCATCCGGTTTCCCATGACGGATGTCAAAGTGCAATCCGTCAAAATCTCCGGCCAGAAAATGCCTTTGTCTCGCCGGGAGTGGTCGAGCTTTCGGTTCCACCGCGAATTTTCCGGGACCTTCAGCGTGAGGTGGAAGCTCTTTATTGAAAATCATAATTTCTGTACGGGCAAACATCTTGATTCGAAATACCTAGTTCCGCAGGTATGCTGATTTGACAGGTTGCGAGGGCTGCCCTTGCCAGGAGAATGAAAATTACGCGTATTTAGAAGAAATCTGCGACATCCAGAAATCGAGATGCGGCGCAAGAGAATGCGAAGAACCTATTGAAGTATGGACAATCATTGATTTTTCATATTTTGTTATATGTGTATATAATTATTCGTATCTTGAAAACTTATGGACGGTCCACCAATTCGATTTCAATCCACCTATCCGATTTCCATCAATAACTATCAATTCCCATCGATTCCCAACAATTTTCATCGATTTCCATTGACCTCCATTAATTCCTATTTATCAATTCATATCGATTCCCATTACATATTATCGATTTCAGTAGATTCTCGTCAATTTCCACAAATTTCCATCGATTTCCATAAATTCCTATTGATTCCGATTAATTCTTATTTATTACCATCAATTTTTATTCAATTCGATGAATTCCCATGCATTCCCATCAATTTCTATCAACTCCTATCAATCTCCATCAATTCTCGTTGACTTTTATTAATTTTTAATCATTCTTATTAATTTCAATCGATTCCCATCAATGAGCGTCAATTTTCCTTGATTCTGATTGATTCCTAACAATTACCATCACCATTGACTCCTATCTATTTCTATCAATTCCCATCAACTCCTATCGATTCCCATTGAATCTTATTGATTTCTGTAGATTCCCATCAATTTCCATGAATTCCCATTGATTCCCATAAATTCCTATTGATTCCGATGAATTCTCATTAATTACCATCAATTTCTATTCAACCCCAGAAATTCCCATTAATTTCCATCAATTTCTATCAATTTCTGTCAATCTCCATCAGTTCTCGTTAACTTTCATCAATTTTTATTTATTCTTATCAATTTCAATCGATTCCCACCAATAACCATCAATTCTCCTGAAATTTTTATGAGTAGTTATTGTAGGTATTACGACAAATATTTTAGTAATCGAAAAGTCGATTTAAAACATGTCTTTTTTTTGTAAATACAATTTGTTTATAACAATTGCTTATTTGCTCTACGAAAAATTAATGTAATTTATTGATTCATAAGGGTATGAAAAGTTGAACTCATCACGAACTTCCTCTAAAAATTTCGTGACTTTCAACAGATTCATTTACGAACTAGATAATTTCGAAAAAAAATTTGATTTTTCGCACTTCAAGTGTTTAAACATTCTTAACTTGCAAATTTTGCATATCATGTTGAAATAAAAAAATACGGGACAATTTATTTTGTATCCGGTGCATAAAAAAAAATATCTGGGGCAATTTTATTTTTTAGTTGTAAGTATGATATGGAATAACCCATATATATATTTAATGGATGGCAGTTTCCCGTTTTTAGAAGAGTATTATCGGAAGTTCACTGTATTTGAGATACTCATTTACAGTTTTTAAAGAATAAAATTGTGAATGATGCGTTTGGAGTACTTGAATCGAGAGTTAACTCTATTCAAGGGACTTTTATCGAGAATTAACTCTATTGGAATGACTCACATAAATAATAAAACTTATACATCAAATTGGGAGATCGATGTATTTGAAAGATTCAATCAAGAGTTCACTGCTTTCGAGGGACATTTGATGGGATTTTCCTGTATGTAAATGACTTACATCGGAAGTTAACTGAATTTTTGAGACTCGTGTAAAAAGTTAACTGTTTGTGCATAATTCACACTGCAAGTTCGAAGTAGATTATAACCAAGAGTTGAGTGTATTCAAGGGACATTGAATGAAATTTTCCTGAATTTCAAATACTTATGCCAATAAATGCGATCGAGAATAGAACAAAATTACTGTAAAAAATTTCCGATGCGCATGAATATTGTTCAGGTGGACGGTCACTGCTGCGATTTTTGCGGGGCCCGAGTGCGCCTCGGGAAAAAAGCGTTCCTCCCGAAAATCAAAAGACTGGCGGAACAAGTTATGATTCCTCACGCGAACTCCCTCGACTGGTACGTACGAAAGACGGAAAACGACGAGACGGAAGTTCTCGTGGTGGAAAAAACGAGTTATACTGGGATAAGTAGCGAGGAAGGAGTTCGGGACCTCGAGGAAACCTTCAAAAGTTCGTCAATCTATTATAGGATGTAACTTGTCGTTTTTTAACAAATTACCGGACTAACAACAGCTCTACTGATTCCCATAGAAATCGTGAGATTTTTTAATTCCTCATAATTCCTTAGTAGATAAGTTAATTATCGGACTTCTGGACCACCCCTCTTTCCCATAGACTATCTACTGAAAACTTTTTCTTACATCTTTTTCATAAGGTTTCCATAATTTCATTCAACTTTGTAAGAATAATCGTGAGTCTTACGAGGTTATTTTTATACAATAAGAGCACGAGGTTTTGTAAAATGTTTACAAGAATCGAATCGAATGGACTTGATATACTATTTGCAAAATCAACTAAAATACTATATTATAGATATTCTCCTTGACCTTTCAGAAGAAGGAATAGCGATTTTGAGCATGGAAGTGACCGGGGCGCCCTTGAGGGACCGCCGACTGGCCTCCGGGCTCTTGCTATTTTTCGCCGGACTTTTCTCCACTTTTTCTCTTTTGTACTTGACGCTCTTTCATTACGGCTACTCCGGCGACGAGTGAGTGAAAATTTCATCAACTTGCGCCTAATTGGGAATAGTTTATCGAAAAAAGTAATTAAAAACGGAGAAATTGCGCGCCCGCGGGATGGAATTGCAAATGAGGCCATTTTGGAGACGGAAATATAGTCTGTTGTTGGCTTTCCACTCGACTCAACGTGGGCAATTCCGCGTTTCGAAAGATGCGGGAAAAAGTAATTACAAGAAACGCGAGTATCATGTGTGCGCGTCATTTTTTCGTACGCAACTCGTGCGGGGGATGAAATATTAGCGCGTAGATATATAGGGTTGTTGTGTTGCGTTTCGTCGGCACAAACATTGCGACTCTTGATTATATAATGGATGTGATGAATGGGGATGCTTCGCGGTTTGAATTTTCATTGGGGGAATTTCGCTGGAGAAATATTTGACTTCGCTTAGGAGTGCCACCGAGGACATTCGAGGGATGCAGGAATTATTATTTTTCGGGTCTTTTCATAACACTTCGTTTCATACGCTGGGGATCAACATTTTCGCGCAGAATGTGCGTTTTTGGGAGGGATGGTGGTTTTTGGTGTGTTCGATGATGTCGAGGGGCGATTTACTCTGGGAGTCGACTTGGAAGTCATGATTCCCGTGACTCCCATTGACTCCCATAATGGAAGTCACGGACAGGGCCATCCCGAGGTTTTGCGGGGCTTGAGGCAAAGATTTTCAAAGGAGTTCCTCAATCAAATGTTGTTATGAATAATACATTGGAATTTTGACGTTTCAGAAATATTAGGAGTCCTGTAAATATGGAATTATACAAGTTTTGGAATTTTCAAGACTGGCAATTATTGAGTTTTGACATTTTTCAAGGTCAAAACTCAAGGTTTTGAAATAAGGACTGGGAATTTTGCAATTTTTGAACTTGATACGTATTTTAAGTTTTTAAGTCTAGAAATGTCTAAATTTTTGAAATTGTAAAACTTTGGAATTTCGGAATGATGAAGTGTTGGAACTTATAAACCTTTGAAATTTTGAATTTTCGAAGAATTATGGAATTCTAAAGTTTTGGAAGTTTCGGAAATTTTTGAAGTTTTTGAAATGTTGGAATTTTTAATTTTTTGAGAACGTTCAGAAACTTTGAAATTTTAGAATTGCTAAGATCGAAAATTTAGCAAGTTTTGACATCTTTACAGTTCTGGAAATTCCTCAAGTTTTGAAATGTTCGAATATTTTGAATTTATAAAGCTTAGAATTTTCAAAATTTTAGAAGTTTTTCAAATGTCAAAATTTTCAAGTTTCGAGAATTTCCAAGAACTTGGAAGTTTTTGAGAATTTTGAAGATGAAAAATTATTGAGTTTCGACATTTTTGAAGTTCTGGGAATTTCACATACTTTCAAGTATTTTGAAGTTTTTAAGAAAAGAAATATCAAAATTTTTGACATTTTAAGATTTTGAAGTTTCTAAGTTGTAAATTCTGGAAACTTTCAAAATTTTGGAACTTTTAAAGCTTTGGAAATGTCGGAATTTTATGGAATTGTTGAGTTTTAAAAGTTTCGGAAATTGTGTGAGTTTCAAAAATATTGGAATTTCGGATTTTTTGAGAATGTTGAAAAACTGTGAAATTTAAAAATTTTTTAAATTGTACAACGTTGAAATTTCGAAATAATGAAGTTTTCGAACTCAAAGCTTTGCAATTTCAAATTTTCAAAGAATTATGGAGTTCTGAAGTTCTGGAAGATCCGGAAATTTTACAAGTTTTTGAAATGTTAGGATTTTTAATTTGTTAAGAATGTTGAAAAACTTTGAAATTTTTGAATTGTTAAAATAGAAAAACTATCAAGTTTTTCTAAAACTAACATTTTTACAGTTCTGGAAATGTCGCAAGTTTTGAAGTGCTCGAATATTTTGAAGTTGTGAAGCCTAGAATTTTCGAAATTTGAGAAGTTTTTCAGTATTCGGAATTTTTAGGTTTCGAAAATTTCCAAGAACTTAAAGGTTTTCAAGAATTTTACAGATGAAAAATTATCAAATTTCGACATTTTTGAAGTTCTGGGAATTCTGCATACTTTCAAGTATTTTGAAATTT